>VSMD01126733.1:0-180717 GCA_008750895.1 Mirza zaza
TACAGAATGATAAAATACTTGGGAATAAATTTAACCAAAGAGGTGAAAGACCTATACACTGAACACTATAAAACATAAAGGAAAAAAATTGAAGAAGACAAAAATAAATGGAAAGATATCCAGTCTTCGTGGATTGGAAGACTAAATATTGTTAAAGTGTCCTTACTACCAAACGTGTTCTACAAACTTAATACAATCCCTATCAAAATACCAATGGTGTTTCTCATAGATATAGAAAAAAACAATTCTAAAATGCATACAGAACCAGAAAAATTCCAAATAGTTAAGGCAATCATGAAGAAAAGAAACAAGGCTAAAGGCATCATGCTACCTGATTTCAAACTTTACTAAGTGATAGTAATTAAAACAGCATTGAATTTGCATAAAAATAGACACACTGACCAATGTAACAGACCTGAGAGACCAGAAAAGAACAAAAGCATCTACAGTCAATTGATTCTCCAAAATGGTTCAAAGAATATACAATGAAAAAAGGACAGTCTCTTCAATTAATGCTGCTGGGAAGACTGGATATCAATATTTACAACAATGATATTGGATTTTTAACTTATACTATGTACAAAAATAAAATCAAAATAGACAAAAGACTTAAACTTCAGATCCGAAACCAAAAAATTACTAAAAGAAAATGTAGGGGAAAATCTATAACATTGATCTAGGTGATGATTTTTTATATTCAACCCCAATGGTGCAGGTAACAAAAGCAAAGATAGACAAATGGGATTATATAAAAATAAAAACTCTGTACCTCAAAGGAAACAAGTAACAGAGTGAAGAGACAACTTACAGATCAGAAGAAAGTATGTGCAAGCCATACATCTGATAATGGATTAATATCTAAAATATATAAGGAACTCAAATGACTTAACAGCAAGAAAACAAATAATCTGATGAAGAAATGGGGAAGCGATTTGAATAGGCATTTTCCAAAAGAAGAAATACAAATCCCTGAACAGATACATAAAAAAAATGTGGAACATCACTAGTCATTAGGGATGTATAAATTAAAACCACAATGAAATATCACTTCATACCTTTTAGAATCTCTATTATCAAAAAGACAAAGGATAACAAATGTTGGTTAGGGTGTGGAGAAAAGGGACCATTTACACACTGTATTTGGAAATGTAAATTAGTACAACCTCTATGGAAAATAGTATGAAGGTTCCTCAAAAAACTAAAAGTAGAATTACCACACGACCTAGCAATCGCACTCTTAGGTAGTTACCAGAATGATCTGAAGTCAGTATGTCAAAGAGATGTCTGCACCCCTATGTTTATTGCAGCACTATTCACAACAGCCAAGTTGCAGAATCAACTTAAGTGTGGATCCAAAGGTGACTGGATATAAAGACTGTGTGATGTGTATACACAATGGAATCTTACTCCAGATTGAAAAAGAAAGAAATTCTGCCATTAGTGATAACATGGATGGAAATGGAGAACATTATAATAAGTAAAATAATCCAAACACAAAAAGTCAAATAAACACCACAGATTCTCACTTACAACCTAAAACAAAGTCACAGAAGAGGAACGGTTACCAAAGGCTGGTACTGGCGAGAATGGGAAGATGATAGTCAAAAGGTACGAAGCCTCAGCTAGGAAGGAGGAATACGTAGTATTTAATTTTTTTTTCTTGTTTTGAAATCAGTTATACAGCACGGTAAATATAGCTATTATTTGAGTACTGTGCATTTGCATTTTTTCAAGAGAGTACATTTCAAATGTTCTTTTCACAAGAAATGATAAATATTTGAGGTGATAAATATATTAAGTAGCTTGCTTTAACCATTTCACAGTGTACTCAAATATCATGATGCTACTTTGTACCCCATAAATATATACATCTATAATTTGTCAAAAAATGAGAGTTTTTCTTTCCCTTTTGAGATCATGAAATTTACTTGTGAATATTTGAGTATTAACTTAAAGGCTAGATGATATTAAAAATAATTACTCTGGTGGGCATTAGGTAACATTTTAATAGGAAGGTGATTTTAATATCTTGGTGAACTGCCATAGATATAAAGAATGGAAATAGTTAGAATTCATATGTATTACTTTCACTGACTTTTAATTTATGTCTACCTAGCACAAAATTTTTAAAAACTAAATTGGAGGTTATATAATTTTTCAGCTAATATAACTGATATCAAAAGTTATCTGTCCATATTAGTAACATTAGCTGAATAATTCTCAAATATCCTTTCTGTTCTGTGATGCATAGAGTCAGATTTATAAAATTTTGAGCCAATTTCCCAACTTTCTCCTTTCTGAAATCTAATGATGGAAAATATCCGTAACACTATTTTTATTTATATGAAAATTTTACTCCATGTCAAGAACACTATTTTTCATTTTTATGAGATCGCATTCTTCATAAAAATAAAAAATAGTATTAGAATATGTTATTAAAACTACAATTTTCTATATGGGACTTGATGTAGAATTCATCAGCCAGTTTAGACACCTGATTATACTTGGAAGTGTAACTCTAAATTAGTTGGCAAGATTTAATTTTGTTAGTATGTGTTTTTTCTTTTCATTTTTAACTGTTATAATGTCTGCAATAAATAAAAATCATTATTTATTGCTGAAGAATCTTTCCAAGACCTGTTCTTTTTTCCTTAAAAATTGCAATTTTTATTTGGTTTAAATAACTTCATGCCTAAAGACTGAATGATTTTCTGATTCACTATAAGTTCAAATAAAAGTAGCAGTAACACATGTGGCCGTTATAAATATATTGGTTGAGGGATGTGCTTTACAGTTTATGTTTAATATAATAATGAGAAAATGTTTATCCTTGCTATGGTTGTTTCTTTTTCATTTCTATTCTAAAATCCACAGATATCATTAACTTGATAGAAAAAAAATAACTTATATTAGAACAATGCTAAGTGAACCTGGAAAAGTGTGAAACAAGTCACTTGCCAAGTTAGCAAATGTGGGATGAAAAATAGTGGTGTGAAAGAGAGAAGAAACCATACTGACATGTGTGAAAACTTTAACAGTGATAACTCACTGATTTTTGGCAGCTTTTTCTGCCTTTAGTCTTTTATGTTTTAAGCAAAAAAGAAAATTTCTGACTGCTAATACAAATAATCTCAATGATTATTTTTAAAACATAGTTTGTTTATATATTTTTAATAAAAATACACTTCAGTTATACCCATTGACATCTGAGTACTTTCAAACAAACATATGCATTACTAGCAAACATATTTATCATGTGTTGTCTTTGGAACATGGCTCTGGAAATCTGAGAAGTAGCCTGGGAAGGGCAGCCTAGGTTACTGTCTGCAGAAAGTGGCCAGAAGACTCGCAACAAATCTGACAAAATCGGGGATACTTCTGAAGAAGTGAGAAAAGTGAGAAAAATACACAAAGTGCTCAAGACAGGTTTAGTTATTATTACTATAATTACCATTATTAAATTATATTTTCCAATGAGTGAGACAGTATTTTGGAGGCTGTCGTCTCTACTGAGGCAAAGGTCACACTCTGACAACAGATGTGTACAGAGAGCAAGTCAAAGAAGGTGAGTTTGGGGAATGACATATATATTTCTTTTACTGAATATCAACATTGATAACAGAAATATATAACAGTAATTAAGAACCACTATGTATCAGAAAGTAAGCTAATGTTATCTATAACATTTTATTTAATCATGAGATCAATTAATTCTTTCCATTTTACAGATGAATGAGGGAAGCTATAGATATGGCAGTCAATTTCCCCAAGATTACCTACTAATAAATGGGAGAGCTGCGATCTAAATCCAGACAGCATTCTCAAGCTAGAGCTTGCCCTCTTACCACCCCACGATAGCAGATGTGCACGCAAGCGAGGTGGAGGGGTGAGAGACAGAACTATGTGAATACACAGGGAAAATTTTTTTCTCACGTCTATGTGGATAAACCTGCATAAATACTCATTATGCTATTAATGCTTCAAGTGAACACCAGTCTCTATTTATGCATCTGTTATTACTTAATTGTTCAGTTAGTAATATATATTATTACTTGTATGTAACTCGATAATGGCTGCAGCCACGAGGAGGGAACACAAGCTTTAGAAATCTCTTAGGCAGCCAAGGTGGCGACTCCGAAGAGGGATCCAGTGTCAGTTATTTTAAATGATTACTTTGAAAGAAGATCTTGAAAATGTTTGGGCTATAGTCACTTTTCACTAAACTTCTGATAAAGGATCGAAGCATGCTACCTTTTCTGCAGTTTCTCCCTCCTCCCACTCACTTGCCCTTGTCTCTGAAGTACAGTCGGGGCTGCCTCTTTCCGACATGAAGCCCTCGGTGGCTTCTCCCTGCGAGTGCATTGCTGTGAGTTTCTCAGTAGGATCTCCTGGGTGCCTCATTGCTCTTGCGTTTGTCTCTAAGTCCTTGATGATGCTACAGTCTCTCCCCAGAGTACACCTTTCCTTTTCCTGCATTCTCTTGATTTTGGCATATTGTTCCTTATTCCGTTTCCTTAGCATGTTAACCTCTATTACACTGTCATAGTGCTTTTTATTATTTTTACCTATTTGTCTCGCTCACTACACTGAGGGCTGGACGCTCAGATGCCCATGGCAGTTCGCAGTGAGAGTCAGGGAACGGCGAGTGCCTTAGGAGCAACGACAGCAATGGCGGCGATGGCCAGAGACGCTGGGACTGTATCTGCAGAGTTGATTAGAGGACCCTTGGGCTGAGAGAGCTTCAGCGCTTGGCTAATGCAACAGAAAACGTTATGTTGAGTTTTAAAAGAGTCAAGTTTTGCCAAAGAATAGAAAATCTTATGTGAAGGTCATTTTAAGGTCCTATTGCAACATGAAATTTATGAAAAGAAAAAAAAAATCAAAATTTTCTGGCAAGTAATGACATTAACATTTTATATTACAAGGAAAGATAAGGCCAATTTAATAAACCATAAAATTGGCAAAGTTTCTGGAAAATCTGCAGAATTTAGTTATAATTAATTTTTGTGCCAGTGTTATCAATTCAAAAAGCTAATGTAGATGTTGAAATATCTGCAATATAAAGAAAGGGCATACTAAAAATTTTGCTACAGTAGCTTGTCGTTAAACTTACATTCAAGTAAAAATTCATAACCAGACTGGTGACCTCATGTCTGTTCCCACCCTTGGCTCTCCCCAGCCCCCCACCTTTTCTCCAGATGTCTGGCTTGGCCCCCCTCAGCCAGTCCACCCCTGTCTCTGAAAGGATATCCTTCCCCTCCACTTAGACCATTAATCCACTCATCTTTCTGCCACTGTAGAAGGGTTACTCCCTAGAGAACATTTCCCTGGTGTTTCAATCTATTTTGATGTAACACCACATTCTTATTTTTTATAATGGCATTCATAATAATTTATGCTAACATATTTATTTGTGTTTGTTATCTGTCGTTGTCTCCACACTTAAGATGTTGTAAGTTCCAGATTACTAGAAAGTACTTTGCAACCTGTTTATCACTGGATTATATTCACAAAAATATTTTGTGTCCATTTTTTCTCGCTTCAGACAGGGTGGGAAAATCAGTAAACACGAGGACAGTTTATCATCCTTTCAGCCTCCTGAGCATGTCCAGGCCGCAGTGCCATAGCTGACTTCGGTGACACTGAGTAGCTTCCCGCCCTCAGCTCTCTTCCGGCAACCATAGGAATCACACTGGGAAAGAGAGAGAATACTTATTATTTTTAAAATACTTACCAAAGCAGAGAATTTTATCTAATGAGTTGGGAGTTTAATGATGATACATTTATAAACCTCCACATCACAAAACGATTAAAGATATCAATGCTTAACCTTTTGACAACTGTCAGTACCCTCCATATATAGAATCCTGAGCTGCTTAAGGACAGGGACAGGTTCTAAGAAACGCCTCCCTGCTAGGTGCTCCCGTTGCTGTGCGGACATCAGAGTGCACTCGCCAAGCCTGGGGCTGTAGCCCTCCACGCACCCAGGCCGAGGGGCACGGCCTGCTGCCCGGCCACAGACTGTGCAGCGCGTTCCTGTGCTCAGTGGAGCAGGCAACTGTAGCACAACAAGTACTTGTGCATCCAAACACAGTGGGAACAGCAAAAATATAGTATGACAGATAAAAAATGGAACATCTGTATAGAGCACTTACCATGAATGGGGGATAAAAGACTGGAAGTTGCTCTGGGAGAGTCAGCGAGTGGGTGGTGAGTGAGCGTGAGGCCTGGACATGGTGTGCACGGCTGTAGACGTTATAAACTCTGGACACTTAGGATGCACTACATTTATTTTAAAAATATTTTTCTTCCTTCAATAATAAAGTAACCTCCACTTACTATAAATTTTTCCTTTATAAACATGTTAATTTTTTAAAACTTGTTGATGCTTTTGTAATAACACTAGATTAAAACACAAACAGGTTGTATAGCCATACAATTTTTATTTTTTACTTGTTAAACATTTTTAGTTGAAAATAAAGACACAAGCACACATTAGCCTAGCCGTACACAAGATCAGGATCATTGATATCGCTGTCTTCCACCTCCACATCTTGTCCCACCAGAAGGTCTTCCAGGGCAATGACAGGCATGAAGCCACCGTCTCCTATGATAGCAGTGCCTTCTGAAATACCTCCTGAAGGACCTGCCTGAGCTGTTTTGCAGTTAACTTTTTTTGTGGGTTTTTTTTTTTTTTTTTGAAACAAGGTCTCACTCTGTCACCCAGGCTGGAGTGTAGTGGCATGATCATACCTTACTTCAACCTCAAATGCCTGGGCTCAAGCCATCCTCCTGCCTCAACCTCAGGAGTAGCTGAAACTATAGTCACATCTCTCCATGTCTGGCTAATTTTTTTTTTTTTTATTTTTGTTTATTTTTAGTAGAGACAGGCTCTCACTTATGTTGCCCAGGCTGGTTTCTAACTCCTGGCCTCAAGCTATCCTCTTGCCTCAAACTTAAATTTATTTTCTCTTAAGTGTAAGGGGTACCCTATAAAATAACAATAAAAAATATAGTATAGTAAATACATAAACCAGTAACATAGTCATTTATCGTCATTGTCAAGTATTATGTACTGTATATTATAATTGTATGTGCTACACTTTTATATGCCTAGGACTACAATAGTTATGTTTACATCAGCATCAACACAAACACCTGAGTGATGCCTTTCGCTACAATGTTAGCATGGCTACAATGTCAATAGGTGATAGAAAATGTTCAGCTCCACTATAATCATATGGGACCACCATCATATATGGGGTCAGTCATTCACCAAAACATCTGTAGGTGGCACAGGCCTGCATTTCAAAGGCCATGTCTGACATATTATATTGGGTTAGCCTATTTCATAAATTCTTAGCTGCATTTTTTTTCTCATTTTAACATGTCTTAAATTTGAATACACATAAATTTGTGAACACTTTACTTCCCAAATGAATGAATGAAAATTTCTGCTAAGACCAAGAAATTGCCGGTGTCAAAATCTTTTTGACTCATTGAAATACAGTTACACAAGTAAAGCAAATGTGCTTTTTTGTAAAGCAATAGAATTGCTGTAGGCAAGTTAGACTCATAGAGAAGAATATTTTGATAATTCTTTGTTTCAGAAATCAACACAATAAAAACCTTATAAAGCTCTTTAAAATTTGCTTATAAAGCTCTTTAAAATTTGCAAACTCATTCATAAGAAGTATTTAATTTGAACATTGTGGCAGTGCTGAGGAGGAGAGGGGACTGTGCATCACCCATCGCGCTGTGCACACTTGGTCTCGCGCTCGCTGCTTTGGTGGGTAGCTGCTAGGAAGACTTGAAGCCAGAAACCCTCACATCCACTTCATGGACACGCTCCAGTGTGAACACAGAGAGCAGTGTACCAGTTACAGACTTTGAGGCCTGGAGTCTTGGTTGCTGTAACCATTTTTCATGAAGACTTAGTGATGTCATAGAGTGTTATCCTTTTGACTGTGGTGTCCACACCTTGCTGCAGTGGGAATGGCCATGGTAGCCTTGTATGGGGATGCGTGTCAGCCTTTGTAACTCCAGGTTTTCACCAGGACAGTGATCTGCTGGACCGGCGGAGGCATTGCTTCACCGTGCAGTCCGAGTCGGGGGAGGACCTCTACTTCTCCGTGGAGTTGGACTGTGACCTCGCCCAGTGGGAAAGAGCCTTCCAAACAGCGACATTTCTTGAAGTGGAACGGATACAGGTGAGAGTCCCTGGGACCATAGGATCTGTGACTCCCAAAGATGCGTGACCACTGCCCTCGAGTTCTATTGTTAGTCCAAAGTGGTGTAAAAATACAGTTCTGGGGGCTGTGACTTCCTGCTCAAGTGTGGTCAGTAATTACCCTTTGTTGTTAAATGACTAATAATACAGCTTTGAATAACATTTTAATGTTTCCACAATTTGATTTTTCTAGGCTATTTCCTACTAATCAAAAACATATTTCCAATTTTAATTAGACACTGCTTTAATTTAAATCTAATATAGAAAATGCTGTGATTTTAATTAATTGTTTACAAGATCATTTCCTGTTCTCAAACATGACCAACCTAATTTCCAGCCTGTCACCTTCACTCACTCACAATGCTCTTTCTTCCAGAAAGTCTTCCCTTTGTCTCCGCCCTTCAAAAACACACAGGGTGTTTGCAGTTTCCCAGAGGCCATATCAGCCACAAGCGTGTAGTCTCTGACTTCCTGGCTGCCCTGCCCACTGATTGCCATGACCCTGTCACAACAATCCTCTTCAAACTCTTCCTCTTCCCCTTCCCACTGTGGAACACCTGGCTCTTTCTCGTGTGTCCTGGGGGACTGCTCACACTCACACCCGCTCCGGTCTGCTCTGGAGTGACGCGCGTGCCGCCCGCACAGCACAGGCGCCCAGCAGATACTCACCGCTTTGTTTCCTGAGTGTGAGGTCATTTCTAGATCACACTTCGTACAGCCCTCAGCCTCTGAAATTCATGGGACCACGGCATCAAACAGGCTCCCAAACGCAGTCTGTGGCCCACCTCTCCCAGCCCTGCAGGAAAAGGAAAGACTGTGGTGAACTTGCCACATGCAAGTGAGTCCGCAGAGCCAGGACTCAAGCACACACATGGACCCTTAAATTTGAAAACAGATATGATGAAAATATGACATTTGACTATAATGGACTGTTTGTCTGTAACAGGAGATTTGGATGTAGCTTTTTTCAGCATGGTGACCTGATTTTTTTCTGATCACAAACCCCTGTAGTCAGAACATCAAGGTGCACCAGTGTGATCTTACAACCAGGGAAGAGAGAAGACTCAGATTTCAGTTGTTTCATTGCTCGGTTGACACTTTTTGATAACTCTGCTTTTATCTTCATATATCTAAAAAAGTTTAAAGTAGTTGAAATATAGTTTTCATAATTTAGCTTATAGAAACTCAATTCAACTAGATATATTAACATCAAAAATGAAAAGATGGAAAATATCTTAATATCTTAAATATTGTTTTTTCTCATGTCAACATCTAAGATCATTTTCAAGCAATAAAATATAACTTAATTGAATGACAGCTGACATATTTGTTATTTATATTGATACTTTTAGAGTTTCTTAATTACTGATTTTCTAGAATATTCCACTTCACATAGAAATGACTTCATGGAAGTTTCCACATTTTGGTCCCAATTTAAGATTCCATTTTAAGTCTCCTGATGTTTATAAATGAGGTTGAGATAACACTGTGTTTGTGCTCTGTGCTTTAACTCTGTTCTTTGAATCTGGGCTTTGTATTCTCTAAGCTGATGTCCATCAAAATGCATTGGACTATCTCTTTACAATATTCACAATGCCAACTTAATATGCATGTTGAAAGTGAAAAGTAACATATTTAATACCTTTTTAACTTTTAGTTATACTGATTTGATAATTTTTCAATTTACTATATCAGTAATCAATAGCTGAACACTTTTCAAAATTCGAGGATGTGAACATATTTACAAGAAGAACTTTATGTGTTTTTCTTCTATATTCTCAATATTTTACTACCATTAAAATAGGTAGAGAATAAATTAAGAAAGGAACATGAGTTTTATTGTGAAATAGGCACAAAGAAAATTAATGAATTGAACTTCAAAGTGTTTCTCATTAGAATTTCCCCAAAAAGGATAATTTGTACTTATTGCTTTTTTAATATAATTCCATCTTTATTAAACAAAAATTAAATAATAAATATTTTTCAATATTAAACATATATTAAGTACACTTATGCTATGAAGATTATAAATTATAGAGTTAAACTTCAGTGAGTCTCAATTCATAACATATCTGTTTCAATTTAATGATTATTGACAAAATCTAATTTAATTAATTTGTAATACTGAACTAAATGGGAAAATTTTAATGTACTGCACTAAATGTATTTTCACCTGGCATTTTTTTTAAATGACAGTGTTTGAAAAATAGCACACAATTAAGTCTAAATTAGAAGGAAATTATATAACTTTGAACACTCCTTAATGTCAATAATAGTTTTAATAAAGTACTAATGAATGGATGCAAGCATACAAGATGTTCATGTATTAAACAAATATAATTACTCTCCAAAATGGACTTTTGAGATCCATTAAGTATGTTCTCTAGTCTACTTTTTTGAAAATTTAAATTAAAATGGACATTTTGGCAGTTATTAACTTATGTAAATTAGGCTTAAACACATGAATACAGCTTTTTGGTGAAGGCAACTTGTATTTAGTCATGATTGTAGTCAGAATGTGATTCATTTAATGTATTTTTATATACATTATTGTAAAAATAAATACAATATAAGGATAAGTATTGGATATTTGCTTGAGATAGGTAAATCCCTCTCTTCTCTCTCATCTTGCATATAAATAACAAGTGCTTCATCATTTGACTATCTCGCTAACCTTTGAAATTAAATGCAAATACAACTAGCCTACAGATATAACAATATATCATATATATAAGCCCTAAGTTTTTATTTTACATTTAATTTATATCCTGTTTTTTTATATTTCAGTATCCATATTTATTAGGCTTCCCAAAATGTTTATATAAGTAAAATTGTAATCAGATCTTAATGTAAAAAGTCATTAGTTGCTGATTTTTAAAGAATCAATAGTTTTATACAAATAAGTAGGCAAGTGGTAAATGTCTTTGGAAAATAGCTTACACCATATGGAAGAACATTTAGAGATTCTTAAGATCATATATTGTTTTACCTCAGTTACTGATCTGTGTTTGTGTGCCTGTGAGTCTCTTTAATGATATTCATGAAACTGATATGTTGAGAATTTAAGATGCTAATCTCTAATAGTTTTCTTTTTGTTTAATGAAATATGGTACTATTTGGGTACAAGATGAAATGACTTACCATAATCTTCCTTACACCTAGGCATTTTTATACCAGTTTCACTGTCAGTATAACAAAGAGAGATAGAGTGGCACAATATAAAGACAAAATTAGATGGAGTAGGACTGGAAACTTGGCCCTGTGTACCCTTTGACAAATTCAACAACAACAACAACAAAATACTCTCAGCTTCTATTTCATTAGCACTCAGATGTTGCTAATACTATCTTTATATAATTATTGCTAGCATTAAGTTAGATATTGTATGAAGTACTTACTGTGGGAGCTGTCACATAGTCACTGATATTGCTCTTGCATAAATCATTTGAAAAGTAACAGTCCTTTCTGTTCTGTCTAGTGCAAGACCTATGCGTGTGTGCTGGAGAGTCATCTAATGGGACTCACAATTGACTTCAGCACAGGATTCATCTGTTTTGACGCTGCGACAAAGGTAATGTGTTCAGGTCAGCTCTGAAAAGTATGCTGCAGGCATTCTAATTCAAGAACAGTTGAGTTAGAATCAAGAACCTTAATTAATTCAAGAACCTTCCAACTCCTTCCAGCATTTTAATTGGTTATCATGTATCTAATTTAAGATCCTCATTTTTGTTAATGGAAGATAAATTATTCTTCAATTGGCTTATAGAAAAAGGTTTTAATTTTTAATAAAACAAATACAGTACATTATAATGATATTAAAGTAAATCTATATCTATCTAGCTATCTACCTATATCTCTTTTCCTAAAGGTATGAACTCATAATTGAGGGAACATCTTCTCCCCCCAAAACAATTTTTAAGTATTCTTTTAAGATGTTTCTGCATCAACATCTACAACATAAAATGAGGAAAACATTATTTTAGTTCTTATAGCTGATATTTTAGAATTACAGAAGGAATTTTGAAGTTTGAGGTTTCTAGCCAGGGAGTGCGATGCTTACAGACACTTGACTTAATGAGGGTTGTGTGCGATCTGATACAGTGCCCTTTTCAGGAAGGATGCGTGTCTGGAGTGATGGACATTGAATGAGGAAGGGCACCTTCTCAGCCAGTCACATCTACAAACCCAACTTTGGTGATAATGAAGTGACAACTGACAAGGCCAAAGCACTGCACATTATTATTTGTATTATTTTTAATTGGAAGTGATAATAAAGCTCAACTGACCCCCATCCAACTGCTAATCTCCTTCTGGTCACTGCCACAGTTTCTGACTCATCGATCTGGTCTCATGGAAGACTGTCTCTTCCCTCTCATGACGACATTAATTCCTTAGATCAACTCCACTTTCTGGTCTGTTAAAGTATGGCCTGAGATATAAATAAACTAGTTTGTTCCTTATCACTAATTTTGAGGATGAACAAGTAATTTCCTACTTGGACATACATTTTTATCTAGAAATTAAGACTTATACAGGATTTTCTAAAGCAAATGCCAACAGAATGAAACAGTAATAAGCATGTGTGAGGCAAGTGGAGTGTAGGAGACAGTGGCAGTGTTTCGACCGCGGAAGGGATGAGCATCTACCGCGGGTCCCACTGGTCAGAGCCGCATCAGATGCCATCCAGTGCTCAGACGCCTGTGATTCTTCAAGACTCAACAGTCAAGATTATCATGCACAATTTCTTATTATTTCAGGATGGCCAATGCTTTATTTTATTTTAACATCGTTAAATTAAATATTACATATATGCTGGTCAAATTTGGCTATCTGGCATATCAACTTTGCATGATGCCAAAAAACTACTTTGATAATTAAGAAATTTCAGATGATAGTGATTTTTTGATTACTCTCAAATGAGACTGCCATAAATTTATTCTATTACTAAAGACTTTCTTTTGATTAAAATGCTCATCAAGTCAGTATAAGCATGTATCAAATTAATTTAATAAATTAAATTATTAATCAGCTTAATGAGTATTAAATTAATTTAATAAATAAATTTAGACATAAATTAGACTGATTTCAATGAAATTTGAAATATAATTTTGAAAAGGAAATATTATTACCAGGATTGTCACCAAACTCTATGCCATGAGTGAAAGAGTCTCTCACTAGTGAGTGAGAGGGAAACAAACCAAATTCATCTGAACACATTTCCAAGTACTTGAGTCTATTCCGAGTTTATTTTAAGACTAGTATAATCCAAATAAGTGCTGGTGTCCTGTTGGCTTTCTATAATAAGGGAAAAATGATGATACCAATGTCCTACCCAACATACCTATCTATTTCTGCCCTCAATGTGTCAGGAACGAGTGAGTAGTCAAGAGAGTTTAAGGAAATGGTTATTGTGGAGATGAGGGGAAATTTCCCTTTCCCCCAAAAGTTCACTGAAAGAGCAACTCACAAGGCAGATTAATTAAGAGAAAGGGGTTTATTTACTGTGTGCATGTGGAGAATCACAGTGTGGTTATCCCGTGCTCCAGTGGGGTCCAGAAATTTTTATACTCTGCTTTTAGAGGGCAGGAGGAGATGAGGAATATAGGTAATTCTGTTTAGGGGCAATAAATGGTTACGAAGGAGGATAAAGGAATGGGGGAAACAAACTGACTTGTAAATAATTCTCTTTGCAAATTAAAGTAACCTGAGATACAGGTATTATCTTAAAATGGTTTGGGCCAGGTCAGGCTACATTGTTGATCTTTTCTGCAACATGTTGAGATACCAGGGGTCGGGGAGGAAAGTCAGTTGTTCTTTTGATGGGTCTGTCTGGTTTGTGCAGATAGAGGGAAAGCCCCTTCCAAGGTCTGTTGCTCTTTAAGGGCCTTTAATTCAAAATACTCTTTATACCAAGGGGTCATATTTCTGGGTGAAATTTCCTGAGCTCCTTCATTATGATGCCATCCAGGGCAAACTATTTAGTATGAACTGAGTTTAGTCTGTAAGCCTGATACTCAGACAGGGGCTTTCAGGAGCAGCAATTGCTATCCTTCTATTATCTGATTCTGTCCCGATGCATCTAACTTCAAGGCAATCTGAGATTCATGAGGGAGTGAAAGGAATCTATACACATAAAGAAGAGAGCTGTAGTGTCCATCACCCAGACAGGACACTTGGAGAGTGCAAGTGAGAGCTGTTGACAGTCATGTCCGGCAGCAGGACAGCAGCCATAAAGGGAGAGAGTCCTGAGCCAGCCACTGAGCCGCCTGACTGCAGGAAACTTGCCCCACCAACTGAATGAGCCTACAAGTTACTTTTAAATATAAAAAGGTAATTGTTGCGCATAAATTAAAACATGTCTTATTCTAACAATTTATTAAAATAATTAAATACTATATAGCTACTTTTGCTAAGTGATATCCATGTAAAAGTATCCTTAAGAATATACGTCCAGCAGAGTTTTAAAATGTTTGCATTCAGGAGGGTGATGGCAGCCGTACAACTCGCATTCTTTAGCTGAGCACGCTTTGCCCTTCCACTCTCCACCTCGATCACCTCCTACAAGCTGGAGGTCTTGCAAGACGTTATGGTAAAGGATGGGCTCTGGGAAGGGGAGGGCTCCGTTCTGAGCCATTAACTGAGCCCCACGCAAAGCAGACACTGTACCGTTAATACATCAGTGAAGGAGAGAATTGCTTATTGTATTTTTTAAGCAATATATATTTAACTTCTCACAAAAAAATTTAAAATAAATAATAAATACAGAGAATAATGAAAGAGTAAACTGAGAGATGAGATCAGAGCCTCTTACGGTAGGGGTGGGAGTCAGCATGGTTTTAGATTATGCTAGAACACTAAAGGTTTGGAGACAGCGAAGGGTGTCTGAGAATGTTGAAATAATTCTCATTACTTACCACCAGTGCTTGAAAGTTCCCAGGGAAAACTATTTCTCTTGATTTTCCAGAAAGTATAAAATACACTAAATAGCACTTTATTCCATGTACTTCAGTTTACATTAGCAACATGTCTAGAAGTTGCACATTCTTTGGTTTCCCTTAGTGTTGCTGAGAGATTTTCTCACAAAAATTTATTGCCAAACCGTTTAGCTTCTTCTTTGCAATCCTCATCTTCATTAAAAGGTAACCTTTTCACTGTTAGAGGTTATTCTTACTATTGTGTCAAAATATAATGTGTAGTAATTAAATAATTTTCATAGTTAAAAGCATAGTTTCCTTGCCAGTATATTCTTTTACATATATGTATATTAATATTTAGTAACAGATTTCCTGTATAAACAGAGACTTCAGCAGTTATATCTACAAAACATTCATTCATTTTGTAAGTAGATATTCATGGATTACCTGCTGACTATGGAGAGACATGGAGGGGGCATATATATCAGTCTTGGGTGCTCAAGGAAGACTTCATAGAAGTTACCTATGAGACAGGGAGGATGCGATTATTCAGACAAATATCTGTAAGTGAGGAAGGACATAAAATGTGAGAGCCTAGGAAATGAGAGATCAAGTCTGTGGGTAGGGGCCTGATTGTGAAAAAGTTCCTATTAAGGAATTTAGATGTGATCCTAAAAACCGTTGAAGTGTTTGAGAGGTAGGAAAGAAATGATCAAATGTGTGTTTGACAGTGCAAAACTGTCAGAATAATGTATGATTGAAATTGAGAGAGCCTGGGCAAAATTCAGATTATAAATTCCCCAAGTCTGTCTTCCACTGGGCATCTACCTTTCTATGATGCTCTGGAGAAAACATTATGTGTGGATGGCAAATCCAGAGGAAAACATTGTTGTAAAATGAGGGTGAACAAATGATCACAGTGTATCCACAGAACTAAGAGTTGTTCGGTGTGAGGGAAACCTAAAGTTCAAGGAGGTGGGTTAGCAGAAACGAAGTTGGAGAAATAAATTGGGCCACATGATCAAGGTCCAGTGCGTGTTTGGCATAAACTGAAACCTTCCACTCACTCCTTACCCTGTTGCAGTCCAGGAATCACAGGGCTACCCTGGCTGTAGCGGGAGTGCTGGGGATAGTCCCACTCTGTGAAAGTCCACTGTGGTGGACATCGTAGGTCTTGGCTCTCAAACCTGAGTAAAAGTAAAATAGAATATTACTCATATCATTGCAGATCTATGACGATAATAAATATGAAGTAAAATAGTGACATAAGAATTAGCTCTAACACATCAGAAGGTATTATAATGATTTTATGTTTTCTTCTTGTCTCCAGTACTAACTTTCATTGAGCATAAATTGAAAGCATTATTATGGGGCAAATTTATAAAACCCATGTCCATGTACGATGACCTTCATTTTAGGAACCTATGTTCCTTGCAGTAAGAGACAGTGTAACCCCAACTGAAATCACTTCCTTCTAGTTTTTCAGATTTTCTCTATAAATTTAGAGAACTTTATTCTATTCCAAAATAATTGTGATTCAGAATTAAATTCATTGTTAACACATTAACATTTGTAATTCATGAAATATATTACTCTAAATAATCCATTTAATCTGTTAAATCACATTGGTTTCTAAAATATTTCAAAGTAAAATTTGAAAGAAAATTAATATGGCCTATATTTACATTTTTTATTTTCAAACATCTCTGATATGACTTTGATAAACTGAAGAAGTTTTGAGCTATTGTATCTCCCAAAGGTAGGTGACTTTCATGTACACCACACAAACATGCACAAACACTCACTATATATTTATTTGACTTTTTCTGTAAAATATTTACATAAATTCCATAGTTTAAACCTCTCAAAATATAATTAAATCTTTTTTAAAAATTCTATGTTATTTATTCTATAAAGTTTCAATTATTTCAAATCAAAGATAATTATTAAAAATCCAAAAGGAAAATTTGAAAATATCAAAATGCATACTTTTTTGAAATGTCTCCTATATCAATAGAGATCTTAAATATACATATACTATGATATAGTCATAACAATATTCATATAAATCTTAGCACTTTTTAAGAATATCTTTCTAACTTTTGTCCCCTCTAATTATATAGCTTACAAATCAGAACCATGGACAAAAACAGCTATTTGATGGAATTTTTATATTCTTCTTCAGATGAATGACTTCTTCTTTGCTTTTAGGAGAATGAAGAACATTGTATTTATTGCAAAACAAATTCAGACATTTAGGGAAACTATCAGGTAAAACTTTTTTTTCTAATCCTAAAGCATTTCAAAGATAGCTTTAGAGTTAACATTCAAAAATGAGATATTAAGCCATCTTCCTATAATATATTATCTAGATATAATATAAAAAATAAAAATTTCTGTTTTTTTCATTCATTTCTTGCAATACAAGGATATTATAAAGTAATGTGAAAACTAACACACACTTTACTGCCTATATTTATAAATCAAAATATTTAAAGGTCAAAATCAAGTAAGAGTCAAAAAGCCTTTGGCTAATATATACTTTCCATACTCTTACTCTTCCATTTTATATATTCTTTTCTTTCTGTAATTATTTTAAATTTTTAATTCTACTTCCTTCTTGTGGCTTTTGATACATTTTATTTTTTCTGAATTAATTTTTTTATTATTAAGAATATCTGACAACACCTTTCTCATTGTATTTAGTTTGCCTTTGCTTGTATCAGTTTTGGTTTTCATGAAAGCTTTTGTAATTCAAAGTATTAAGCTCTGAAACTCACATGTATTAAATGGGAATAAGGATAGCTGTACTATTATTGCTTACATTTATTACATTATATTAATGCTTACAGCATTATTCTAAAATTAAATGAGGTAACATGTTGAAAACAGTAAGCTAAAAAATATAAGGTATAGATTCCGAAGTATTTTAGCATTATTTCTAAGCAGCTCATATTTCGATGGTTCTTGCCTCACCCCAAATCGTGTCCTTTCATCTCTGCCTAGGAGTCCGTCATGCTCTCCCTTGTTTCAAATTCCCCAGAACACATCAGTGAGCTTCCTCTGCTCCTAGAACTTAACATCGCAGGACCCATGCAAGTCATGTAGCCACTGTAGGCCTCACTTCCTTCATATCTAAAATGGACATGCATATGACACCTTTCTCACAGGATTATTGTAAAGTTTAGACAAGACAATGTGTGTGCAATGTTTTGCACATTGTCACATGAGGAGCCTTCAGTAAGAACCGGATAGTTAATATCGCTCATACACTGCTGTGTTTTCTGACCGCTGCAGGGCTGAACACCAACAGTACTCTGCCTTGTGCTGCCGTCCTTAAGGTGTGGACGTAGTTTCTAGAATTCTTGATCAATCTGTCAGCACATTTTTTGTCTGTTACATTGCAGTCCTTGTGGGTCTCTGCTTCCATAGAGGTCTTTGTCTTCTTGGCACCTTGTGAAGACTGAGATGGAATAAGTAGTCCTGAGTTTAAATGGTTGTCAACAGGGGGGTTCGGGAGGGCATGGAAACACATCAACTAGGTTAAGGGGCTGTGGGCAGGACTTAGAGAACATTACATTTCACCTGAGAATGTGTAGGTCCTAAGCAGCTAAGTGGGCACACAGCAGAAGATAGAAAGGCAAGTGTGAAGGCCTGAGACATGAGAGAATGCTGGCAGGTGAGCAGGAGAATGAGAGGGGAGGGCATGTGGAAATAAAGTAGTCAGACCCTAAGTCATGAGGAACCTTGCACTTCATGTTAAAGAGTTGACACCGTGGCCACAAAATTGCCATGTAACACACGAAGGCTGCATCACTGCCTTACAAAAGCAAACACTTATTTCTCACACTTCCGTGGGATTTGGATGACTGATCTCAACAGGCTTCATTCATATGGCTGTAGTTTGGATGGTTCACTCAAGCATCCTCTGCTTTTTCCTTATTTTTCTGTGAGAATGAGGAGGATAGATATCCCAAGCTCATCCTTTTTTTGGAAATGTCAAAGGCAGAGGAGAAAGCCTTAATGTGCAATTCTATTGTAGCCTCTTCCTTGGGAACAACTGCAAAATCCCAGTAGTCAGGTCACATCACATGGCTGAGGCCACAGTCAAATGAGAGGGCAGATCACCCAGTCCAGGGCAAAGAGTGCTTCAGAGTTACCTAGCAATAGGACTAGACTCAGAGCGTGAAGGAAATGGGCTGCTGTGGTCACATTGCCAAGGCCATGGCAAGGCATTGACAGATTTTATGCTGAAGTAGCATGGTGTACCCTACGATCACTTTACCCTTGTGAGGGAAGCACAGTAGTCTTGTGGCTCACAGGAGAGACTTTGAGAACACAGAGTGGTGAGGACTTGAGTGACAAGGCTATGTAATCAGTAGGGCTTGGAAAGAAAGGGGGTGGAGTTATGTATGACTCTGAGGTTGCTGACCTGAGCAACTGTGTAGAAAGAGAAACACATAAGACAGGAGTGGATCTGGTAGAGATCTATTTAATTATTTTCATGAAAATAGCTGTGTAGAGGTCACTAAATAGTTACCATGTGTAATGTAAAAACGGGGATGGTTTCTCACTCTTCCAGTGACATGAAATCAATGCTATGCATCTGATATTATTTAAATTGTCCTTTCTAAGTTTCTTGGAAAAGCCCACCCCATCTTAATGTGATATGCAATAGGATTTAGATATTATAGACAGATGAGACATATTATTGTGGACATAAGACACTAAGGTGTATTTCTAACAGTTTCTCCCTATAGTATATGATCCTGTATAACTGTCTCTGCTCATCTCAGGATGAGTACTGTCCCAGAAGACTCCTTGGTCTCTAATACAAATTCCTGGCAATCTGGTTTCTTCACCAGGGCAAATAATATGTGAAATTATTTGAACAAATACAATTTGGGCTCTGGCTGGGACTTCCAATAGGAGGTCTGTCTTATGTAGATCCATTTAAGCATTAGACATATACTTGCCCTCACTTAGCTTGTGCAATTCAGACTCTCATCTTTAACCACTTACAATATTATATGGCATTATAAACTAAATCAAGATGACTCAACACAGAAAGATTATACATTCCAAGGTAATTCATTATATGTTGCTAACTTAATGGACAAAATAATTTACCAAGTGGTGCTTTTTACCTTTAAGTCAAATGTAAACTATCAATTTCCAGAAATGCAAATTTATTTGAATTTTAGAATTTTTTATTGTGCTCATAGAAAAAAAGAATAAATGATTGATTCATACCAATAAAGTTCATAATTAAATTTTAGAAGTCATATTAATAAATGTGAAGAATAATGCTACCTCAAAAATAAAAATATGCAGACACTTATATATTAATTTGACAGTTACTTAACAAACTGCTTACTCTTTGTCAGTGGGCTGTCCAGCAGACAAATTGGAGGAGAATGGAAATAGTGGTTGCTTCCGAGATTGCACAGGTATATTGACTTAGATATAGCTATTTCAGTAAACTCATTTATCTGCCTTTCTAAAGCCCTTACTGTACATCGAGCTGGCAACTGTGTGTTCATATGTTAAAATGAGATAACTAGTAAAGTTGATTCTTATAGAGAATTGATAATATGAGTTATAAGTGTGACTAAATTTTATCATGTTGCCAGGAGAAAGCCACAGTAACAAAATATAGAACAAACACAAAAAAAACCCAAAACCCTTTTAGAAGGTTTCAAGGTGTTGATGAGTGCCTGTCTACCTCCAGTCCTGTTTGACTTAAAATATTTAATTGGCTGCAACCCCCCTTTCAGTTCTCTTGGCTACAAGGGTCCCACCGAGGGACTGGATGGACCGGGGCGGGTAGCCACACCACCCTGGCAACGGATGGGACAAAATGAGAGTTTGGCCATAGATGCTGTCTCTGACATATCTTGGCCAAAAGGGGGGAATTGTGAACTAAAATAAAATTTTAAGGCTCACCCCCCAACACAGGCTGACTGAATGAATGGACCCCCTCATGGCCAAAGGAATATCCTAAAGCTAAATTGGCTGCTAGGAGGAGGGAGATCAGACAGGTCTCATCATGCCCCCTCCCTTCTTGGGGACATCCTTTGTGACCCATTAGCAGGCCTAAGGGTATTCAAGAAAAACCTGCAGGTCCTAAATTCAAATCTATGTTGTCTGGTGGCTTATCTGATTAACAGCTCCATATGTTGAAACATTCCAAGCCTCTAGATAAAGCTTCATGTCTTTTACCTATTATAAGTCAAAGAATTTTTAAACCCACCTATAGCCTGTAAGCCCCCACTTAGAGATGGCCCACCTTTTCGGGCCAAACCAATGTATGTTCGACTTTGATGACTTTAACCCCTGTCTCCCTGAAATGTATAAAACCAAACCGTAACCCAGCCACAGCAAGTCCACTTGCTCAAGGCTTCTTGGGAGTGTCTCTGGGTCATGGTCCTCAAATTTGGTTCAGAATAAATGTATTTAAAATTAAAAAACAAAACAAAAAAAAAACTTTTTATGGCTTAAAGAAATGTGTTCCTTCAAAATTCCTGTGTTGGAATCTAATGTCTAATGTGATGATATTAAGAGGTGGAACTTTTGGGAAGTGATTAAGTCATGAGTGTTCCAAACTCATGGATGAGATGAGTGCGCTTACAAAAGACGCTGAAGTGAGTGCCCTAGACCCTCTTGCCCTCCCTCTTCCTGTTACACGAGGATGCAACAACGAGGTGCATACCATCTTGGAAGCAGAGCAAGCTTCCCCCAGACACTGAACCCGCCGGCACCTGGTCTGAGACTTCCAGCATCCATAACTGTGAGAAATACATTTCTGTTGTTGATGACTGACCCAGTCTCAGGTATTTTGGTATAGCAGCAGGAACAGACTCAGACGCCCTTAGAATCTAAGAAATCTATACTAACAAAACCATATTTTTTGCCTATTTTCATTACACAGACGGCATATAAAATTTATCAAAACAAAATTAGCATGTTAAGAGTAATGAATACCACACCATGTCTAGTAGTATGTGGAGATATGCTAGTGCTTTCTTTACTACATATATTTTGGGCTTTCTTTTGAAAAATTTTACATGGATATAATTAAACTAAGTACTCTGCACATCAACTCACCAGACTGATATATTTAAGCTACTATACACTAATCTATGCAGTCTGAACTTTAGAAGCACTTTTTAATAGAAACATATTAATCTTTCTTCTTAATAGATTCCAAATAAATTCTCAAAGTGAAAACCTGTATAGTCTTCTGAATGGTTAATATATAATATTTGATGGAGATAAATATATCCCTATACATATAGTCAATCTTGGGGAAATAAATTTAGATGAAATATGTTAGATGGTAAAGCTCTGAGCTTGATTAGACAATTTCATCCAATCTTTAATTTAGGCAACGGTCCTAAAGATAGTGCATTTTGTTCTGTTAACTCCAGCTGAGACAAACATCTTGATCTCTAAGACTATATAACAACCACATCCCAAACAGTGGGTTCAATGCTGAGCTTGTTGTCTATTTTAGTTTAGCTTCTTTTGTATTTTCTTTTATCAAAAGAAATCTGATTTTAGTTCTACTCTGTTTCCTTATCCTCAACTTTGTCCCATACAGTCTTTTTAAAACTCCCTGTAAACAAATCTGGAAGGTCTTCCCTCTTTCCAGTTCCCACTATTACAACTTGGGTAATCTCTTCTCATTTGGATTGCTGCACTATCTTCCAAATACTGCTTCTTAACTTGTTTATTGAATACATTCTTATTGTGTATGAATTATGTATAATGGCTATTGCTGACAATAGGAATATAAAAACGGTGCAGTCTCTCCTCTCGAGAAGTCTACAGTCTAAGGAAGGAGACAGATTTGAATAGAGCACTTCCATAGAATGTGGAGAGAAGCCAAAGTGTTATGAGGACACAGTTACATCCCTCTGTTCCATCTTTCACATTATCGCCAGATTATTGCTTCCACATTACTGCTCAGCTTACATTTATCCCTGAATACAAATCTTTATCCAGAAACACTTTCTTTCCCAATCTGACTTAGATGTCCCATGTTTAAGAGCAGAGAATCATAGACACACATCTCACATTGCACAGCATATTACAATTGAATCTGACAGAGATATTAACTCTAATCTTTTATACAGAATTAATTCAATGAGTAGCAATGAATATATTGATGAATATAATGTCACCTAAAGAAATGAGCGACATTCATAAGCTTTCATCTAATTTCATGATCTTTTGGTATTTCTTGTTTTATCCCTTTGTCATATTTCAAATTTACAGTTATAAAACTAACATATAGTTGAAGTTTATGGCTTTAGGGAAAATGTAATTAATTAAATCCAAAGACATATTTAATTAAGATAAATTTCACATAAATGGAGAATGAATGAGAAATACAAAGATACGTGAAAAACAATCATTGTTTTTAAAAAAATCGTTTTCTAAATTTTATAATGAATACAGAAATCAGCTCACAATTGTCTCTGGGGCTTGGACTGGAAAAGAACATGAAGGAGCTTTCTGGACTGGTAAGAATGCTCTAGGTTTTGAATTCAGATTTGGTTACCTATGCACATATATTCCTCAAACTCACTGAGCTCTATCCTGGTGACCTGTCCATTCTGCTCAATGTAAATAATACCTCAGTTATAAAATATACTGATTTCATAGTGTAAATTGCTTGACAAAATCTTCTTGGAAGATGATTTTACATTGCAAAAGAACGAAAAAAATATTTGGAGTTTAGAGAAAATAAATATACATTGTGCTATTTTTTAAAAAATAAAAACAGTTTTCTAATGGGTTTCTACCAAATGTGACCTCTAGCCCCCTGTCCCACAAACAAAGAAAATAACCACTTATTAGAACACTAATATTTGCTGAAAATTTATTTCCAGGGGCAGAAGTGACAGGAAGGGTAGAGGCAAGAGATGACCTGTGTTTGGGCTTCTGTCCAAAGCAGAAGGGCGGTGCGGAGTGCAGGCAGAGCTGTGCGGGAGGTCTGCTTTGCTGTTGGGTAGAAGGCCAGCTGAGGCAGCCTGCAAAGGGTGAAAGTGTGTATGTGCTCATCACTGGACTCTCAAGTATCAAATTCCAGGTGACTGGTGTTAGAGAACGGTATGAATAGATGCTGCCTTCAAAGCATTTTTGTTGTAACTTTTAACATGTTCAATGTAATAAGTTATAAACCTTTTAGAATGTTCTCCCAAGTGTTTTTTCACCCCAATAGCAAAATACCCTATTTCTATTTCTCATAAAATAGTTAACACAGTGTTTAATTTACCTTCATATATGAAAATTGCTTCAGTTTCCCAAAGAGGAATTTTTCTCATAGGCGTGAAAACAGAGAGCTGAGAAGAAAACCTGATAAATGATGTATTGGAGATTTTTTTTTTTTTTTGGCTTATTTTGTTCAACACGTAAGTGTTTTGTAATTATTAATGCAATTTTGTGTTACATTTATATATTATTAATGAACTGTATTTTGAATGGTCTGCAGCCAAGGAACACAATGCTGTGCACAGGTGAGTTTGCTCACTCACCCGAGTCCCTGAGCTGCAGCCATCTCTGCACCCTGTTCTGATGGCAGCAGCGGCCAGCTCTGCAAACCTGTGTCAGACACGGCAAACACAAAGCGTTAAGGCAGACTTTTTTTTTTCTTTTCTCTTCCCACTGAAGTTTGCTAGATCACTGGCATTTCCAAATTTCAAGCCAATTCTAACAATAGAGCTTCTCAAATGAATATCTTATGGGAACCTTTTCACTTAAAGAATGGAAAAAATGTTAAAATAGCAGCAGCATTATTACAGAGAACTGGTGACTCAGAGCACACTATGTTTGAGTAAATCAGTAAATTACTTTCCTGGGTTTAGTGTTCTTATTCTAAATGGGACTCTGAGTCTCTCCTCTATTTTAAGAAAGGAGTCAGGCATTTGCAATAGAAGTTCATTTATAATCATGCTCAGTAAATGGGTCGCTGATGTTTGGTTAGGGAAATAATTATAAAAATCAAAGAGGCAGGTTAGAATAAAAGAAAAAACATGAGCTGTGGGGAATGACAGACTTGGGTTTGATTCGTATTTCTTAGCTGTGAGATATTATGAATGTGTATGATGTTTCCTTAATTGCATCATCTGGAAAATGGCAATAACTGTAGCTATTGCATGGCTTTCACAAGGATTAGAGATAATCTATAAAAGGGCCATGCACAGTGTTATACTCATTCTAACAAGGAACAAAGGTGATTCTCCACTGAGGGGCTACAGCACACTCTCAGTGTGCTTGGCATGCATGAAATGAAGTATTTTCAAATTACTTATGATCTGTGCATGTGTTCACCCATCAAATGATTCAGTGTCAGGAACGAATAATAGATTACTCACATGCCTCATTCTCTTCACATGAAATATTCTGCTTGATAAAATTCCAGCATTTCGTCTTCAGTCGTGCATGGATTAATCATTATTTGCAATCACATTGTGTAGAGATTACTAGCCTAGTTAAGAAAGATGACCTTAAGTTATAAACCCCAAATGACGTTGAATCCAAGGTTCTTTAGCATTTGTCTGTTTGAATCCATTGTTTTAAATAAAATTCATACATTCCAGAAAATAGCTCATAGATAATGAGCTTGAAACAGAAATAAACTTCTGCTTACTCTTTCTTCTCTCCACGTCCTAACACAATAACTCATATCTTCACAATTTATTCTGTGTTCCTCTTCTAGATGACATATTTAGCTATATTTTAAGAAGCCAATGAACTCCTGCCAAATGCTTCTGGGTGATTCAGCATTGAGTGAACCACTAGATCCCACAGCCATGTTCCCACTCTTGAATATGCTTTTTGTTTGTAAAATGGATTCATTGGTATGAGTTGAGTTATGAAGTTCCCTGTAAACACTCTGTAGGTCGTGAAATGTTAAGCTTTCACTACAGGAAAGGCAAACCCATACCCAGCATGTATGTCTATTCCTATCTAAATGAACTGAGGCCTCTCCAGGGTGAAAGGGGTCCAATACCATCAATCTCCCACCAGATGGCTGATTGGTTTAGCTAGGGAACATTGGTGGCATCCCGAGTGCTCATTGTGGGTGGGTCTCTGTTGGTGACAGACTGGACATTAACCAGTGGTAGAAGCCAGGTCCTCCCTAGTGAGTAGGGGCCCATGTTATTGGGATCTTGCCTGGCCTCTGTTCATGCATCTTTTATGCCAATGTCAGAGGCTGGCTGATGTAAAACTGCTGAAATATTATGTGTACTTGTTGTGCAGTGTCTGTTTCTTGGACCTCTTTGTCCCTAATCTTTCGATATTTTTTCCTCCCACATCCCTGTCTGAGTCAAGTCTCTCACCTCTGTCCATATACATTCTTATCTTAGGTCACTTATTTTTGCACAAAATGGATACCTGAATACACTGCTTAAAGTTCAGTGCAGTGGGGAGAATTTTCTCCTCGCTGCTTTGTATTAGAATCATCTAACAGAAGGAATGTTGTGTAGCAGTACTCAATATTTAGCTTGCACTAACATGCTGAGCTTGTCCATCTGTGAGCAAACCCTAGCCTTTTTGTCCTATATTAGGAGCCATAGGGACTGCCTCCCATATGGCATATTTGTGAGTTGATGAAGTGGCACAGGTTCTAGATTGGTGGTGAGATTTGGATCTGGGTTGCTGCCTTGTGCCCTCTGGCTCCGTTCATCCCTGATTCCTAGTGAATCAATTACACCTTACAACTTGTTTTTGCTAGAGCCGGCACACCTTATAACTTAGTGGGACAGACAGAATCCCAATGTGCCGTGCAGCTCTGGCCCCATCTGAGCTTCCATCTCTACCAGGACCTGGTAGAATGCCAGCGGATGCCTGTGAAATGATGTATATATTTTCTGGATATGGCATAGCTTTACTCCTTTACTTTCCCTGGGGGTCTGTATTGTGATTCTCTCATGAAGGTTTAACATAAATTCTACACAGGCTTTTAATTTTTTCCCAGAATATATATTTCTAATGTCATAGAGTCTGGCATATTGTAACTAATATAATTAAGCTGCTGTCTACCTCACCTGCTGCCAGTGATGGGATCTACTGTCATCAGCCAGCTACCAAGCAATTTATCTCCAATATCCCACCTTTGCCTCTGGCTTGAGAACTATGACAGCATGAGCCATCTTAGATTGAATTCCACAGAGTAGTACCCAAGACAGAGAAATACAAGGGATATTCAAAAAGCTCATGGAAAGTGCACTATGGATGGATTTCAATTATTTTTGCACCAAAATAAACTTGTAATAACTTATGAAGATCTGTCTTGATAGGATCTAGCCTGAGACATTAAGAAAAATAAGATACTTTTTTGAAAAAGCCTATATTAGAACAACATTCATTCTGCTAAAATTAAAACAAGAACAAACATGAAATTTATGGTGAAGCTTGAGTGGAAGAATGAAATCATTGATGCTTTATATAAAGGTTTTGGGGAAAGTATGCCAATAAAATCAATAGTTTGCCAATAGATAATTTGTTTTAAGAAGGGACAAGATGATGTTGAAGAAGAAACCTGCAGTGGCAGATCATCCACGTCAATTTGCAAGGAAAATAATAATCTTGTTCACACACTAATTGAAGAGAATCAATGACTCAACAGCAGAAACAATAGCCAATACCACAGACATCTCAATTGGTTCTTTGCTTATACAATTCTGACTGAAAAATTAAAGGTGAGAAAACTTTTCACTCCATGAATACCAAAATCATTGTACCCAGATCAGCTGCAGACAAGAGCAGAGCCTTCAGTGGAAACTTTAAACCAGTGGGATCCAAGATCCTGTAGCAGTTCTTCAAAGAATTGTAACAGGCAATGAAACACGGCTTCACCAGTACAATCTTGAAGACAAAGCACAACAAAAGCCATAGCTACCAAAAGGTGGACATGGTGCACTCAAAAGGCAAAAGCTGACAGGTCAAGAGCAAAGGTCATGGCAACAGTTTTTTGGGATGTTCAGGCATTTTTCTTGTTGGCTTTCTGCAGGTCTGAAGAATAATAACATATGCTTATTATGAGAGTGTTTTGAGCAACCTAACCAAAGCTTCAGCAGAAAAAATGCCCTGGGCACACTTCCTCAGGGTCCTTGTCCACCATGATGCTCCTGCTCATTCCTCTCATCAAACAAGGGCAGTTTTGCAGAGTTTCAACAGGAAATCATTAGGCATCCACCTTACAGTCCTGACATGGCTCCTTCTGACTTCTTTTTGTTTCCTATTCAAAAATCTTTAGACGGCACCCATTTTTCTTCAATTAATAATGTAGAAAAGACTGCATTGACAACGTCAGATTCTGAGGAGCCTTAGTTCTTTAGAGATGGACTAAATGGCTGGTATCATCACTTACAAAAATGTCTTGATCTTGATGGAACTTTGAGAAATAAAGTTAATATATTTTTAAAAATTTTATCTTTTAATTCCATTTTTCCATGAATTTTTGAAGTCCTTTTGTAGGTTTGTTAAATAGTGCTCTTGGGGATGCACCTGTATGGAAAAAGGAAGGCAGGTTGGGGAAGAGGGACAGGCTGACTCACAGCTGATTGTACTGAAGTGCTGGTCACACCTAAGGGAAACTCTGGGGCTTGGATTGTCCTACAGAATTATCCCAACAGCAGCAACAGGGCCAGGAATTTATATTTGCATGTCAGCTAGGATTGTGATATTGCAAGACAGTTGCCTGTGGCCAAGGAATGCACTATTATGGGTGGCCCATCAGGAGCAGACGCTCCCAGCAGCTGGGAGATGGGTGTGCTGGCCTGATCTTGAAGGAGCTCCCCTTTATTTGCTACACAGCATCCAGGTGTGATGCTGAAAAGTGGTTAGATTAAAAGAAAATTGGCATGATAAAGAAGAGTTGATAGATTAAGCATTCAGAGGAGACCGGAAGGAGAAAAATGCAATACAGAATGTGGTGCAAATGTATTAATACTTTGGAAGGCATAAGTTTCAATTGAGTTTTTAAATGAGAGCAGTCATTTGAATTGATGAAGGTAAAAATTTATTTGGAAGAGCAAAGAGGACAGTGGAAAGACACACTTAGTTTTCTCTGTTAATGTGGCCCAAGGAGAGGGCTGTGCCACATACTGAGAAGGGCAGAATGGATGGAGGCATTATAGAGTTTGAAAAATAATATGGCTATTTAAAGGTTTTCAGAGTAAACTCATAAATTTATGAATGCATGTCTTTCAAAAGATCTAAATACTCATAGTCAAAAATTCTACTTGCTCTCATTATTTCTACACTATCTTTGCACTACTCATCGCCCAGTTTGCTCTAAAATTACAGTCAATACATACAAACAATAAATACATATATAGATGCAGTAAAGAGGAGAAAACACAAGACTGTAGGAGCAAATGGAGAGTCAGGATGTGTTTTCAGACATAATAGAAACCGTACTAGAGTCTATGTATATAGCACTAATGGTATTGAAAAATCATTCAAGATATTTTTTGGAACATATTTTCTCAAATATTATCTATTTTATGACTTATGTTTATGATCAAATAAAACTCTAATATTACGACTAAATATAAGTATTTTTTCTAGAAGACTGTGAAAAGGTCTTCCATTAGCATACGAAGTAGGCAATGTTTATCTTCTGAAATTTCCCCCCTCTGCTTCCACACCCTTCAGAAGCATCACCGTTAGTACGTGTGTCTGGTGACCGCTCACATTCCAGCTTGCTGTCAGCTTACTGTTCTATTGGAAAAAATCTACTAAACTAGTTTGAACTATTATAATAGGAAAAAAACTCTTTGCAATTTACAAAGTAATCTTATGAGCATTAATATCTCATCCATTTTCACAGTAACCTTTAAAGCAAAATAGTCAGACATGATTACTTTTAATTTACAATAGAATATACTCAGGCTTTAATAAATTAAGAATCTTGCCCTAAGTCATATGTCTTTTAAGTAGAATATAAAATTTGGATTACATTTCAGAATTTATGGCTCTAAGCTCAGTATTCATTTTTATTTCAGTACACTGCCCCCAAAATGCATTACTTTTCCTGGGATATAGACATAATAGGGGAAAATGTCTTCATTTCCTGGTATGGAATTTAGGCCGGTCTGTGGAGAAGAGGGCACAGAACTAGGTGAATAGGAGAGAGAGGTTTCTGGTTTTTAGACTCCTGTTATGCTCATTCCATGTAGAGAACTACTGAGTATCCTAGTGTACATGAACTCTACTGGAGCGAAAAAAATGAAGACAAATTTATATACTTTTATAAGTGTTAGTACGGCATCATGCAAACTAATTTTTCCTACAAAATTCATAAAGTATGTGTTAGTACATCTTTGTTTACTTTCTACCTAGATTAGAAAAGTTTTGAAGCAAGAAATACCTGCTCCTTTGCTTCTTCACTAGCACTTTGTTTCTAAGCATATCCAAGTGTATTAAATGACCACAGACAATCCCACTCCCCATGCACTTCTGACAGCTGACCCAGCACTACCTGTCTGGCTAAAAGGAATCTACAACTGTACTAGCACAGAGCAAGATAAATTACATGCCATCAAAAATGGTGGTCTCTACTCATCTTTTTCATCATTAATATTCTTAACATAAATGCCACAATGTTTATCAGAATCTTAAGAACAAGATATTGGCATAAGAAATGATTGTCAAAATAGAGCCATTTTTCAGACCTTTAGAATTTCATTGACAATAACTTGGACCTAGTTTTTTTCCAAATTAGCCTTAGTGAATATTTTTTAGTCTTACCGGTTTACACAGTCTACCTAGACTCTTAACTTTTTCTGCTTTACTGAACTATCTTTTAGATGACAGATCCTTCAGTCAATCATAACATTCATTTACTACGTTATCCATTTTTGAGATAACCCACTGACAGACAAAGATTCATGCTCCATCTTCAAAAAAGTCCCAAACCATCTTCATATGCCTGAACATGCATTCTGACAGTTAGGTGAACTTCCTTGTGCTTTATTTAAAATAAGCTTTTAAAATCTGTTCACCCTTAAAAGCTCATCTAGCTGAAATAAGAAATTCCTGTTTTATACTATTGTGATTACATATAAAATATCATTTCATATTTATAAATATAATTTGAGAATTTGAAAGCCTTTCATTTTATAGCTAAACCTAGCTAGAAATAAAGTGTCTTGTCCAAAACTAAACAGTAGGTTAATGTTAGGCCTGTACTACATTATGATGATGTATTTTGTCAGGCAGGTTTCCTCTGGTGTTTTATAAGCATCTTTGTTTTTACATAGTTATCTCACATCCTTATGTTCCCCATGAATGTTATATTACTTGCATTTTTCTATATACATAAACGATTCTCATGAGTATTATTTAATGTAAAATGCTCAGAAATTCCATTTATTAATAATAAAATGTTTAACATATTTCTATATTTTTCATACATTGTATTTCCTCACCATTAATTTTTAGATATAGAATTTCTGGATCATATAATATTAGCAATTTTTAAGCTTAAAATATATATTTAAAATTGGTGTCTTAAAATTTCACAACAGGAATGTTATGCAAATATTTGTTTCCACATAACCTTGCTAGCTCTATTAATTAATTTTCCATGATATTTACTAATTTAATAATTGGGAAAATAAGTCATTTTTGATATCAATACAATTTTCTTGATTTCTAGTGAGGTTGAATATGTTTTGATATATTTACCAATAACAATAATTGTTTTTACCCTTTTTTTGAATGGCTTTTTTCTGTAACATTATCTTTTTATTTATCAAGTGTTTAGGGTTTGTTTACACTTTACCATATTTCTTGCTATATGCCACTAAGACTATTGCTTTTCTTTTAATTTGGTTAACATACATTAATTGTACAAAACAGGAATTTTGTAATTTCTTATTACTCTTAAGCCTTGAACTCTCTTTTCAAAAATTAGTAAATATTGATTTATACAGTTTCTTGAAATTGTCCTATAATTTGGATTATTTGATTATTTTCTTTTTTCAAATGTAACAGATTTGATTTAATGGAAATTGAGATGAATTTAACTGTTTCATTTTTTTCTAGAACAGTTAATTGCCCCAGATACATTTATTGCTAAACGGTGCTATATAAAAATAGTGTTAAGAGGTGAGAGGTGGGGATCCAGATTCACTCTTCTGCATGTAGCTAGCCAGTTTTCCCAGCATCATTTATTGAAAAGAGATTCTTTTCCCCAGTGCATATTTTTGTCTGCTTTATCAAAGATTAGGTTACCATATGCAGATGGTTTCAACTCTGGAATCTCAGTCCTGTTCTAAAGATCGATTCTCTGTTCTTGTGCCAGTGGCAGGCTGATTTAATTATTATTGCTTTATAGTACAGCTTGAAGTCAGGAAGAGTGATGCCTCTCAGTTTGTTCTTTTTGGTTAAGATTGCTTTGAATATATGAGGTTTTTTATGGTTTCATACAAAGTGAAGAATTATTTTTTCTAGATTTGTAAAGAATTATGACATATGTTGCTACTTTGATGAGGATTGCATTTATTCTGTAGATCACTTTAGGTAATATTGACATTTTAACAATATTGATTCTACCAATCCATGAACAAAGTATATTTTTCCATCTGTTTACATCTTCTACAATTTCTTTTTTTAGCGTTTCATAGTTCTTCTTGTATAAGTCTTTCATTAGATATATTCCTAGATATTTAACTTTCTTTGGGGCTGTAGTAAAAGGTATTGCATTTTTGATGTGCGTTTCAGCTTGACTGTTATTGGCGTATATGAATGCCTCTAATTTGTGTATAATTGATTTTGTAACCTGAGACTTTATCAAATTCATTTATCAAATCTATGAGTCTCTTGGATGAATCATTGGAGTTTTCTAGATATAATATCATATCATCATTACCTCTCACCTCTCACAAAAATCCACTCAAAATGGATAACAGATTTAAACCTAAGGCACGAAACCTCAAGAATCCTAGAAGATGTTGGGAAAACACTTTCAGACATTGGCCTAGGCCAAGAATTCTTAAAAAGATCCCCAAAGCAATCACCACAGCAACAAAAATAAACAAATGAGATCTGATCAAATTAAAAAGCTTCTGCACAGCCAAGGAAACTATCATTAGAGCAAATAGACAGACTGGGAGAAAATATTTGCTCTCTACACTTCTGATAAATGTCTAATAACAAGAATCTATCTAGAACTCAAAAGAATTAACAAGAAAAAATCAAACAACCCCATCAAGAAATGAGCAATGGAAATGAACAGAAACTTCTCTAAAGAAGACAGAATAATGGTCTGTAAACATATAAAAAATGCTCAACATCTCTAATCATTAGAGAAATGCAAATCAAAACCACAATGAGATACCACCTAACCCCAGTAAGAATGGTGTGTAGCAAGAAATCCCAAAACAACAAATGCTGGTGAGGGTGTGGAGAGACAGGAACATTCTTACACTGCTGGTGGGACTGCAAATTAGTGCAACCTTTGTGGGAAAGAATTTGGAGATCCCTCAAACAGCTAAAAATAGAAATACCATTCGACCCAGCAATAGCATTGTTAGGTATCTACCCAAAAGAGCATAAGACATTCTGTTATAAAGACATCTGCACCCAAATGTTTATGGCAACACAATTCACTATTGCAAGGACATGGAAACAACCAAGGGCCCATCAATTCATGAGTGGATAATCAAAATTTGGTATATGTGCACAATGGAATATTACACAATTCTAAGAAACGATGGTGAGCTAGCACCACTTATATTATCCTGGATTAAACTTAAGCCCATTATCCAAAGTGAGGTGACACAAGATCAGGAAAATGGACTCCACATGTACTCTCCATCAAATTGGTACTGACTAATTAACACTATGGTGCTCAAATGGTGGTGTTCTTCACCAGGGATTTTGGGGGTAGAGTAGACCCAGATCTTAGGGATGAGGTGAGCATTGTGGAGGGGAAGGGCATACCTCTAACCCTTCCTAGGGAGAGGCAAAGATATAAAATGTAACCAAAATGCAAAAAAAAAAAAAATATTATCGGGTGTCAGGCAGGTGGGAGGGGGGAGGTGGGGATGGATGTATATTTACACCACCTGGAGGATGGACTCACTAGAAGATCTGACTCAGCAGGGAGGAGGGGTGGCAAGGGCAATATATGTAACCTTATCAAGATTTGTATCCCCATAATATGATGAAATAAAAACAATTAGATAGGAAGAAATTTTTAAAAAAAGAAAAAAAGATTTCCTATAAAGCTACAGTAATCAAGACATTGTGGGATTGGTGAAAAAGTAGACAAATACATCAATGGAACAGAATAGAGAGCCTAGGAATAGACCCACATAAATATAGTCAAATGATCTTTGGCAAAGGTCAAAGGTAATATAATAGAGAATAGATAGTCTTTTAAATAAGTGGTAGTTAAACAACTTGATACCCACATGCAAAATAGAATAAATCATTTTATAAAATTTATATTCTCCACAGAATTTAATTTAAAATGGCTCACAGACCAAAATGTAAACAAATCAAATATAAATGAAAAACTATACAACTACTATAAAATAACACAGAAGACCAAGATGACTTTGAATTCGGTGATCATTATTTTTAGATACAGTACCAAAGGCATACTCCATGAAAGAACCAATTGATGAGCTATATTTCAGGGTCAAGAGAATAAGAAGACAAGCCACAGACTAGAGGAAAATATTTGCAAAAAATCTATTGGATAGAAGACTATTATCCAAAATACATAAAGAGCTTTTAAAAATCAATATTAAAATAAACAACCTGATTATAAAATGAGCCTAAGGCCTTAACAGATACCATACCAAAGAATATTTACAGATGCAAAATAAAAATATGAAAAGATGTTCCACATCATATGTCATCAGGGAAATGCAAATTAAAACAATAATGATATGTGAGTATACACCTCTTAGGATGGTCAAAATCCAGAACACTGGCAACACCAAATACTGGCAAGGATGTGGAGCAACAGAAACTCTAATTCATTTTAGGCAGAAAGGAAAAATGGGATAGCCATTTAAGAAGAGAGTTTGGCAGTTTCTTGCATAACTAAATACATTCTTACCATACAATCCACACTCCTCAGTATTTGCTCAAAGGAGCAGAAAACCTATATCCTCACAAAAATCTGCACATGGATGTTTAGAGCAATTTTGTTTATAACTGCCAAAACATGTAAACAACCAAGATTAGTAGGTGAATGAGTAAATAAACTGTGGGTCATCTAGAAAATGGAATATTTTTGAGCACAAAAAAGAAATGAGCTATCAAGCCATGAAAAGGCATGGAGGAAACTTAGTGTGTATTACTAAGTGAAAGAAGTCAATCAGAAAGGGCTACATACTATAATTTTATACTGTATAAAATTCTGGAAAAGGCACAACTGTGAGAACCTAAAAGACACTATAAGTGGTTACCAGGAACTGTGGACGAGAGAGAGATGAGTAGGTGGAGGATAGAGGGTTTTTAAGGCAGTGAGACTATTATGCATGACACTATATGTTAGACACATGCCATTATATATTTGTCAAAATCCGTAGTAGGCACAACACCAAGAGCAAACCCTGAAGCAAACTCTTGACTTTGGGGGACAGTGTAGGTTAACTGGCTGTAGCAAATGTACCTCTCTGGTGGGAGGTATTGACAATGGGGGAGGCCGTGCATGTGCAGTGGCAGGAAGTACATGGGAATCTCTGCACCTTCTGCTTTACATTTCTGTGAACCTAAAACTTCTCTAAAAAATAAAAACTGTTAAAAAAAACATGTTAACCAAGTGGATCTAATAACCATATACATAATGCTGCATATAAGAACAGCAGAATATACATTTTTTCTGAAGGGCACATGGAATATTGTTCAGCATTGGACATGTATTAGGACACAAAATAAGTCACAATAAATTTTAAAAGATTACAATCATACAAAATATCTTTTCTGCTTATAATGGAATGAAGCTAGAAATCAATAACAGAAGAAAAATTGGAAAATTCAGAAAAAAGCAGAAACTAATACACTCTTAAAGCATCAGTTGGATGAAGAAGAGATCACAAGAGAAATTAGAAAATTTTGGAGAAAAATGAAAACCAAAGCATAACATACCAAAATGTATGAGATGAAGTGAAAACAGTGCAAGAAGGGAAACTTATGGCACTATGTTTATATATTGAAAAAGAAGGAAAAAAAGTAAAAGAAAAGTTGTTTCAAAAAAGAAGAAGATCTCAAATCAACCTAACTTTACATCATAAAGAAGTAAAAAAATAAGAGTAGAATGAAAGCTTGCAGAAGGAAGGATATAATAAAGATTATGGTGGAAAAAAGGAGAGAGTAGAAAAGTAATACAGAAAATCAACAAAATCAAAGATTGTTTATCTGAAAAGATCTACAAGATTGATAAGCCTTTAAATAAATTGACAAAGAAGGTCCAAATTACCAATTTCCAAATCCAATTTCCAAAATCAGAAAAGATAGCAGAAAAACTATGACTATACTGCAGAAATAAATTATGAGACAATTTTCTGAACAACTGCACTCTAGCAATTTGAATAACTGAGATGAAATAGATGAATTTATAGAAATATAAAAGAAGTGAGTGAATCTAAATAGAACTATGACTATTAAGGAGATTGAATCTGTAATCACAAATCTGTTAACAAAGCAAAGGCGTGGACCATATGGTTTCACTGGTAAATTATGTCAAACATTTAAAGAAGAACGAACTTAATGAGGTCAGCATTACCGTGACACCAAAGCCAGAGAAAGACACTGCAAGAAAAGAAAACAATAGGTAATACCTGTTATGAATATTAATGAAAAAAAATCTTCAATAAAATATTAGCAAACAATTCAGCAACAACAGAATTGCTGAATTCAACAATTCAGCAATTTCTTTTTTTTTTTTAAGACAGGGCCTCACTCTTGGCCAGGCTGGAGTACAGTGACATCATCATACCTCACTGGAACCTCAAACTCCTGGCCTCAAGTGATTCTACTGCCTCAACCTCTCAAAGTGCTAAGATTATAGGCCATGGTACCCAGCCAGCAAGTAGAATTTATACCTGGAATTCAAGGAAGTTTCATCATATGCAAATCAATCAATATAACATATTAAATTAATAGAATGAAGGTCAAATACAAATGCACATGAACTTTTCAATAAATGCAGAAAAAGCATTTGACAAAAGGCATCAAACTTTCATGGAAAATCACTTAATAAACTAGGAGTAGAAGGAAATTTCCTCAAGATAAAGAATAAAGGCTGCATACAAAAACCCTGCAGCTAATATCATACTAAATGATGAAATACTGAAAGGTTTTTCCTAAGATCAGGAACTAGACAAGGATGCTTTCTTTTACCTCTTCTGTTTGACATGGTATTGATAGTCCTAGCCAGAGCAATTAGGCACGAGAAAGAAACAAAAGCCAATCAAAATGGAAAATAAGTAGTGAAATTATCTCTGTTCACAGATGATGTGATCTTATATGTAGACAACCCTACACACACCTCACACATATAAAACCTGTTTTATCTAATAAACAATTTCAGCAAAGTTGAAGTATACAAAATCGGCACGTGAAAATAAGTCATGTTTCCATACACTAACAATGAAAAATCTGGAAAACAGAGAAAATAATCCCTTTGCTAATAGAATAAAAGATAATAAAATTCTTAGAAATAAATTCAGAAAAGTAGGGGAAAGATTGTACCTTAAAAACTATAAAACATTGCTGAAAGAGTTCAGAAGTTCTGAAAGTTGTTCAGAAAATTGTCTCATAATTTATTTCTGCAGTATAGTCACAGTTTTTCTGCTATCTTTTCTGATTTTGGAAATTGGATTTGGAAATTGGTAATTTGGATCTTCTTTGTCAATTTATTTTAAACATGGATATAATGAAAACAAACCTGTGTTCATGGATTGAAGGAATTAATATTGTTACAATGACAATATTGCAAAAAGCAATCTATAGACTCAGTGCAATCCTTATCAAAATCTCATTGATGTTTTTTGAAGAACTAGAAAAGTCCATCTTAAAACTCTCATAATATTGTAAGGGACCCCAAATAACCAAACCAATCTTGAACAGAAAACAAAATTGGAGGTCTTTCAATCTTGATTTTAAAAATGGGACCTGATCAAACTAAAAAGCTTCTGAACAGCCAAAGAAACAGTCACGATAGCAAACAGACAGCCTACAGAATGGGAGAAAATTTTCACATGCTACACATCCAATAAGGGGTTGATTACTAGAATCTATTTAGAACTCAGGAAAATCAGCAAGAAAAATATCAAACAACCCTATCAAAAAGTGGGCAAAGGACATGAACATAAGCTTTTCCAAAGAAGACAGAATAATGGCCAATAAATATATGAAAAAATGCTCAACATCTCTAATCATCAGGGAAATGCAAATCAAAACTGCAATGAGATATCACTTATCTCCAGTAAGGATGGCCTTTATCAAAAAGTCCCAAAACAATAAATGTCATGGATGCAGAGAGAGATGAACACTCCTACACTGCTGGTGGGACTGCAAACTAGTGCAACCTCTGTGGAAAGTAATATGGAGATACCTTAAAGCGATACAAGTAGATCTACTATTTGATCCAGCAATCCCACTACTGAGCATCTACCCAAAAGAAAAAATAAAAACACTCTATAAAAAAGACATTTGCACTCGAATGTTTATAGCAGCACAATTCACAACTACAAAGTTGTGGGAACAACCCAAGTGCCCATCAGTACATGAGTGGATTAATAAAATGTGGTATATGTATATCATGGAGTACTATTCAGCTATAAGAAACAATGGTGATATAGCACCTGTTATATTTTCCTTGATAGAGCTGGAACCCATTCTAAGTGAAGTATCCCCCAAAATGGAAAAACAAGCACCACATGTACTCACAGGCAAATTTGTTTAACTGATAAACACCTAAGTGGACATATAGGAATAACATTTATTGGGTGTTGGGCAGGTGGAGGGGAGGGGATGGGTATATACATACATAATAAGTGTGAGGCACACCGTCTGGGGGATGGTCACGCTTGAAGCTCTGACTCGAGGGGGGAGGAGGGCAAGGGCAATATACATAACCTTAACAGTTGTACCCCCATCATATGCTGAAATAAAAAAGTTAAAAAAAATACTTGCTACAAAGCTACAGTACTCAAAACAGTGTTGCATTGGCATAAAGATAGACATAAAGACCAATGGTATAGAATAGAGAGCACAGAAGTAAACCTTCACATATGTGGTCAAATGGTTTTCAACAAGGGTGCCAAGACCATTCAATGAGGAAAGGATAGTCTTTTCAACTTAGGGTGTTAGGAAAACTAAATATCCACATACAAAAGAATGAAGTTGCATGCTTACCTATACCATATGCAAAAATTAACTCAATGGGTTAAGTACCTAAATTAAGAATTAAAACTATAAAACTAGTAGAAGAAAACATAACTTTGGATTTGGCAATTATTTCTTGCATATGAAACCAAAAGCACAAGCAACAAGAGAGAAGACAGATAAATTGGACTACACTAAAATTAAAAACTTTTGTGCATCCAAAGATACTGCTATAGAAAGGCTACCCACAGAAAGGAAGAATATATTTATAAATCATATACCTGATAAAAGGTTAATATCCAGATGTTATAAAATGCTCTCACAGTTCAATAACAACAAAGCAAATGGCCCAATTAAAACAGACAGAAATCTTGTGTATAAATTTATCCAAAGAAGATATATAAATGTCCAACGAGAACATGAAAAGATGATCAATATTTCTAGCAATTAAGGAAAAGACAGTCAAAACCACAATGATTTTACACTCAGCAGAATGGCCATTATCATAAAAAGAAAGAGAAAGAAAAGGGAAGGAAGGAAAGGAGAGGGGAGGAGAGGGGAGAAGAGGAGGGGGAAGAAGAGAGGAGGAAGGAAAGGTGGGAGGGAGAGAAAGAAGGCAACGGCGAGTTTTGGTGAGGATGTGGGGAACTTGGAACCCTTTCTTCTACATTGGTGGTTGGAATATAAAATGGTATAGCCACTGTTAAACACATTTGGTGGTTTCTCAAAAAGTTAAACATAGCTTACCATATGGTGCAGCATTTCAACTTCTAGGTAGATACTCAAAAGAATTAAAATCAGGGACTCAAAAAGATACTTGTGCAGAATGTTCATATCACTATATTCACAAATGACAAATAGTGAAAGCAACTCAAATGTCCATCATCAAATGAATAGATAAACGAAACTGGCATAGTCATACGATGCAGTATTATTCAACTATAAAAAAGGAATGAAATTCTGATACATGATACACATGCACGGACCTTGAAACATCATGCTAAGTAATTAAGCTATACACAAAAGGACAGCTATTTTATGATTCCACTTATATGAGGTGCCTAAACTAGGCAGATTCATAGAAACAAAGTATAATTAAAGGTATGAGGGGGTATGAGGGGGAGGAGCAAATGAAGACTAAATGATTAATATGTACAGAGTTCCTACTTAGGATGATGAAATTGTTCTAGAAACATGTAGTGGTAATGTTTGTACGACATTGTGAATGTACTTAATGCCTCTGAATCATATATGTAAAAATCATTACAATACTAAATTTTCTATTATTCATATTTTATTATACTAAAAGAAATATTTTAATAATAAAGGTATGGAATTTTGGTATTATTAAAACCATGCCTATTCTTTACACAGCTTTATGTTTAAACAAACTATCAAATTGTGTTGACTACCTAACCCAATTTAATAAACACACACAATGCACCCCACAAAAATAACTTTCCTAAAACGGAAACCTCTCAGAAACATCCACTATGATCATTGACAAATACTGTGGTGTCCTGTTTAGTTTTGATAAAATCATTGACCTGTCTAATCATGAGAAAAATATTGGACAAATTCCAGTGAGGGCTATGTACAAAATACCTGACCAGTACACCTTAAAGTTTTCAAGGGCAGTTGGACAAAGACCTGAGAACCTGTCATAGCCAAGTAAACCTTGAGAAAACACAATGAATTACTGTAACGTAGTCCCATAACAGAAAAAAAAAATAAAATAAACAACAAAAAAAACATTACATTAAAACTAAGGAAATCTGAATAAATGATGTACTATTGTTAATAATGTGCCAATATTGATTCATTAACTGTGACAATGCACCGTGATAAAGTGAGGTATTAATAACAGGGCAAATTAGGTGTGGGGTGCATAGGAACTCTCTGATTAACTCTCAATTCTTCTGCAAATGTGGGAAAAGCCAAAAAAAATCTCTGCCAGAAATCATTATACTTGTTAGTTGGGTTTCATGTCACTGTATATTTAAGTAATAAGTGCATGGTTACTTTTTAATTAGTGATTTTTCTCTTGTGCAGATTGCATGCTATCTAACCCTGTTGTTGCAATATTGGCAGATGGGTTTTAGTCAAGTAACCTTATAGACTCTGGGAGGAATTTTGATCTAGTAGGAAATGAGTTTCACTATAAAAGTATGTTTTCCAGTTAGCACCCCCTCAGGTATTCTTTTAGCTACAAATCTTGGAAAGTATTATAATACACTGTAGGCTTATATAAATTGAAAAAGTGTCTCCTGAAAGAGGGTGACAGAAAACATTGACTTCGACCATAAAAGAGTTATGCTGCAGTAATACTACATCAAATCTTTCTGAAGTAGTGCACTTACTGGAACAATTTTTCAGACCATGAACCTTTCTTCAACTTTTTCTTGAGCATGGTATAAATATTGGTTCACATTTGTCGAGCTAAGGGTACCTAAGAAATTTAGCCTAAATACTACAAGTGTTTTTGTGCATGTGTGTTTTAATTTATTTAAAAATGTTCTACACGGCACAAATTCTATGACTTTATATCATCTCTATGTAGAATATTTTTTACCTCTATTGTCACTTCAATTCTTATATTTTGATCTCATTTCAATGCTAATCTTTTGATGAATAATGCCAAAAATATAATTATTTAAGCACAAAAATATTCAATAGTTTGCAAGACGCTTTTCTAATATGGAAGGTATATTGCATATTTCCCATAAAATGACAAAAAGACCAAAAAATATAAAAAACCTACAAACACCTTTATTGAATTTAAGGTGAAAGTTGCAATTTGAATGTCAGGAATTGTTAGATCGGTCTATAAAAAACACATATGTTCACATGCAGACCATGGGTGATGTCTCCTAATTATAAACCTGGAATATATAAGCTGAGAATATTACCACACGGCAAATTCAAGCAAATGAATATTTACTGTGCAATTGTTGGTTGAAGAGAAACACTTATTCACTCATTTTCATTTACCCTTAAATATATCCTTTGCAACCTTTACCAATCTCATTTTCTTAGTGCCAGTGTGAGGTAATCTTGGAGGAGAACAGACATTTTATCAGGGATTATTTTTTATCTTGCTGGGCTAGGGGATGGAACTTTCCCATTGAATAATCTGCTTAAAGAAGCTAAGGCCATTGAGAAACCTGGGTTTTAATGGTCACTAGGTTTGTTTTAAAATTCATTTTCATAATATGTTTAACTGTAACTCTTTACAACACCATGTAAACACAGTCACATGTCCATAAATGCTTATTTCTAGGCACACCTTGTTTTATTATGCTCAGCTTTATTGCACTGCACAGACATTGTGATTTTTTACAAATTGAAAGTTTGTGGTTGCCCTGCATTCAGAAAGTCAATCAGTGCTGTTTTTCCAACACATGTGCTCACTTTGTGTCATTTTGTTGCATTTTGGTAATTCTCATAGTATTGCAAACTTTTTCATTAGTATTTTATCCATTATGATGATCTATGATCAGTGATCTTTGATATTATTGTTGTGTTTGAAAGAAGCACAAACCATGCCCATATAAGACAACGAACTTAATAGACGGTGTGTGTGTTCTGACTGCTCCACTGACCACCCAGTTACTCATCTTTCTCCCTCAATATGGGCCTGAGACACAGCACTATTACATTAGCCCTTTTAATATTTCTACAACGGCTTCTAAGTGGTCAAGTGAAAGAAAAAAAAGAAAGAAAAGAAAGAAAGAGTCACATGTCTCTCACTGTGAAGCAAAAGCTAGAAATGATTAAGGCTTGATGAGGAAGGCACAATGAAAGCCAAGGTAGACTAGAAGCTAGGCTTCTTGCACCAGTTAGCCAGGTTGTGAATACCAAAAAAAAAAAAAAAAAAAAGATTTCTTTAAGGAAATTGAATGTGCTACTCCAGTGGACACACAAATGGTAAGAAATGAAGCAGCCTTATTGCTAATATGGAGAAAGTTTTAGTGGTTTGGATTGAAGATCAAACCAGCCACATCATTCCCTTAAGTCAAAGCCTAATCCCGAGCAACGTCCTAATTTTTTTCAATGCTATGGAGGCTGGGAGAGGCGCAGAAGCTGCAGAGGAACATTTGAAGCTGTCAGAGATTAGTTTCATGAAGTTTAAGGAAAGAAGCTGTCCCTATCACATGCAAGCGCAGGGTGAAGCTGCAAGTGCTGTTGCAGAAGCTGCAGTGGCTTATTCAGAAGACCCAGTGAAGGTAAATTATGGAGATCGCTACATTAAGCCACAGATTTTCAATATAGAAAAAACATTCTATTGGAAGAAGATGCTTTCTAGGACTTTCATCACTAGAGAGGAGTAGTCAATGCCTGGCTTCAAAGCTTCAAAAGACAGGCTGAGTCTCTTGTTAGGGGCTAATATAGCCTTTGACTTTTAGTTGAAGCCACGGCTAATTTACCATTTCGAAAATTCTAGGGCCCTTATAAATTAGTTTACACCTACTCTGCCTGTGCTCTGGAAATGAATCAACAAAGCCTGGATGAGAGTACTGTCTATTTACAGTATGGTTTACTATTTTAAGCCCACTGTTGAGATCTACTTCACAGAAAATATTATTGCTTTCAAAATATTACTACTCATCGATATGCAGTTGGTCACCCAAGAGCTCTGATGGAGATGTACAAGGAGATTAGTGTTGTTCTCATGACTGCTAACACAGCATCTGTTCTGTAGGTCATGGATCAATGAGTAATTTTGACTTTCAAGTCTTATTATTTAAGATATACATTTCAAAAGGGTACAGCTGCCACAGATAGTGACATCTCTGATGAATCTGGGCAACATCAGTTAAAAACCTTTTGGAAAAGATTCACTATTCTAGATGCCATTAAGAACATTTGTGATTTATGGGGGGAGGTTAAAATATCAACATTAACGAAAGTTTGGAAGAAGTTGATTCAGACCTTCAAAGGTGACTTTAGCTGGTTGAAGACTTTAGTGGGGGAAGTAACTGCAGGTGTAAAAACAGCAAGACAACTAGAATTAGAAGTGGAGCCTGAAGAGGTGACTGAATTGCTGCAATCTCATGATCAAACCTTAATGAATGAAGAGTTACTTTTTGTGTATGAACAAAGAAAGTAATTTCTGGAGATGGAAGCTACTACTGGTTAAGATATTGCGAACATTGTTGAAATGATAACAAAGGATTTAGAATATTATATAAACTTATTTGATAAAGCAGCAGCAAGATTTGAGAAGATTGAGTCTAATATTTCAAGAACTTCTACTAGGAGTTAAATACTATCAAACAGCATCACATGCTACAGAGAAATTGTTGGTGAGGAGAAGAGTCAGTTGATGTGGCAAACTTCATTGTCTTATTTTAAGAATTGCCACAACCACTGCAAACTCCAGCACCCACCAACTTGATCAGTCAGCACCATCGACCTGGAGGCAAGATGCTCCACCTGCAAAAAGATTATGACTCACTTAAGGCTCAGATGATCACTATCATTTTTTAGTAATAAAGTATTTTTAATTAAAGTGTGTGCATTTTTAGACATAATGCTATTGAGCACTTTAGACTAAAGTATGGTGCAAACATAACTTTTATATGCACTGGGAAACAAAAAAAATTGTGTGGCTTACTTTATTGTAATATTCACTTTATTGTAGTATTCTGAAACTGAACCCACAATATCTCTAAGATATTCCCTGTATATTCTTTCTTATATAATTTATTCTGAAAAATATGTGAGACGCATAATCTGTACCCTGCTTTTCTGTTTTATCAGAGACAATAGCTTAAACAGGATTGCACTAAGAAAACATTCAACTATATCAGCTCTTTTCTTGATTATTTAAAAACCACTTGAAATCATTTTTAAATATTTTGAAATCATAATTTGTTAAATGCATTTCTTTGCGTCATATTTTTAGGTATGTTAAGACAATGTAAAAAAACTACATGGTGTGTGATGGTGTTTAAACATACATCGTTTTCTACTTTAGTGAGTTATATCTTTGATATATTGCTTTGGGCATGCATACTTTTAGTTCCTGTACATGCCAAAGAACAAAGTGCTGCATTTGCTCTCAGGCAAGAGCATTTGTAATATAGAAGAGATATAGAAGAAATCAGCTGAGTTTCTATGGGTCAGAAATAAAAACATGTTTAAAAATTGTAATGGACAGTGTCTACTTACTACCAGTTAAACCTGTTTGCATCTCCATTTCGTTATTAGGAAAGGCAACATTTGTAGAATATGTTTCAGAAAGAGGCTCTAAGTTCAAAGATATGATAGACTGATGAGAATAGCTGTGTGAAGTGCTTTATTCTCGGTATCATGAGAGCACCGTGTAAGTTTCTGTCATCATTGTTTATTCAAGCTGATATGTCATTTTAATAAAGCTACAGGTTATTAGTTTGAGCTTCAAGAGAAAGCTACAGAATTATCAATTCAAAATCACCTTATCATTTCTATTGAAAAAAAACCAAAGGAACAAATAGTTCTTATTTCATGTGCACGTAAGAAAAGATACTGAAAGCAATTTAATTTTATATATTTTTATAATAATTAGTTCATGCATGTGAGTCTTATTTCTGGACATTAAAGGATATATTAAATAATAAACCATACAATTTGATAAATATATATTTAATTTGCTTTTTAAACATTGGGACCATATAAACTTTATATGATTAACTTTTACCATTTAAAAAAAGAACTATTTCTGGTTTGAATGCTGATATTAATTATACTGACTTACATTGTTTCTTTCTTTCCCTTTAGGCTGTACTTTGGAGGTATAAATTTTCTCAGCTTAAAGGCTCTTCAGATGATGGCAAGAGCAAAATCAAATTTTTGTTTCAGAATCCAGATACTAAACAGATTGAAGCAAAGGTAAACCCAAGAAATTCATCACATAACACACCTCTAACTACATTAATGCCATTAAGAAGCAAAGGAGAGAAAATTTCAAAGAACCAAAGCAGCAAAAACATGCATTCTTCACTTACCTTGAAATATCCCTTATGGCTAAGATAAATCACTTTGAGATTTTAATGGCAAATTTTCACTTAAAGGCATTGCTTAAAATAAATTACACACAACTAATTATATTTCTTTGTTCTAATTCCTTATGAACTGCATTTGTGTCACACTAAGATAACATCCTGGGAACTAAAACAGTCAGTTGGTTATTTCACATCCTAAATAATCATTTAAAATACTTAAGAAATATGACCATACATTATGATTTTTTATTTTCTCCTTAAATATGAATATAAATTCCTACTGAAAACTATTTTTAAAATGAATTTGTTTTCACCATGTAATTATATGTTAAAGAAGATCAATTAAATGAATGATTTTTGCTTTCCCCATACAAATTTTCAGTATTCTGGAATGTTAACTGTACTGTTTTTAATGCATCACCAGATTCACTACTTTTATTTTTATGAATACATATGTTTTTAAATATTCAAAATCTAATTATTCCCATTACCCTGATATGGAGTTCATAATGACAGTGCTTGAATTGGAATAAATTGTGAATGCATTACTCCAGTGCGGTGGAAAGGATAAATAACAAATACCAAAATAAAAAGTTACTCTTATGGACATGAAAATCCTATGTAATTTTTCAACTATGGGTTAAAATACCATAATTCCATTATGCATCTGTTCCTATGAAACTCAGGGGGATAAAGTCTTAGCTTGACATTCAAAGCCTTCTGTGGACAGTCCTGTGTGATATTCTAGACCAAGTCTCTTGTAACGCTGCTCCACATTCAGCTTACTCTATCCCTCCTTTGAATAAAGTGGCTTTTTCTTGCCTTATATATCTTCTAATCCTTTTCTATTGATTTCCTTCCAAAAATTTTGCTGAATCTCTCTGGGAGTGTCCTATTCTTATCTTATATTTGTCTTTGAACTTGTCCTTACTTTCTCTTCCTAGACTAAAGGACATTTAAAGTGGGATCTGTGACCACCACTCCCTGCCCTTTTGCTGGCTGCTCTCTGACTGCATGTCTCCAAACCATTGGTGTTTCCCATGGCCTTGCCTTATATATGTATTCCATCAGTTTAGACAAATGCCTGGATAACTTCTTCCACTCCCTGTATTTAACTTGTCTCATAATGTTTGAATCTACATTTCCAACATGGCCTCTTCCCTATATATCCACCTATCTGTGCAGCTTCCTTCTCTCCACCTCTGGCTGTTGTTCTTCCTCTCCTCCCCCAGCTACCACCAGTGAATCATTTACCTTGAGCCAACCATTTACACTGATTCTTAGTGTTACTATCAAAAATGCACTAATATTGTCATAGTTTTTACCTTTAGCTCTTTGTAGATTTCTTAATCTTTCAAAGCACAGCATGTATCCTAATACTCATGAGTGATGTTGATATTGTCAGTTCTATATTTTTCTGGTTAAAGGGGAGCCTCAACCACCAGTTGCTGACAGCACTAGAGTATTTGCTTAATTAATTCTCTTCTAATGAGCTAATGAAATCTTTGCACATGAACAAAAGAGATCAACACAATCAAGTGACTACTAATATATAGACTTCAATTTAGTATAGCATATATTATATATGCAGCTAATTATACTTAACTGTACTAGTTATTAATTACTTCTCAGCTACTAAATATTACTTATTCTTGTGTTTTTAAAATTTATTTCATAATTTATTTCCTTAAGAGCTAGATTTAGAAAAGATATTTGGTTGAGTGTGATTCTCAAACTTACAGGAAGCAATTGTGGGAATGGTGGAAAGAGAAGTCTTAAAAAGAACAAAAGACTATATTTGGTGAGTTGCTGAAATTCTTTAAAGTTAGCATCTCCTTCCATCAAATCAGAGAAAGTGATACCTCCATGGGTAACACTGGAAATACCAACTTAAATACTGAGACTATTGAGCAACAGATGGTGCTAGCCCATCAGAATGGAGCCCAGCTCTGTGGAATGTTTTAGCCATGCTTGGAGCATCACCCAATAATCACCTTTGCTGACATCACAGACATCGTATACAAATAAAAATAGAACATTTGCTAACTAATTTATAACATTTATACCTGGGGATTGTGAGTAGTAAGCTTACATGCCATCAATGGAGCAGAGAACGGATGATAGTGTGGGATTTTTTATCAGGATGTAAATTTTCGTTTCTCTGGGATATGTGCCCAGAAGTGCAAATTGTTCTATAGAATGGAAAATGTTTGCTCAGTCCGAAAGAGAATGCCAAATTATATTCCAGAGTGGCTATAACATTTTATATCCCTGTCAGCAATGTATGAGAGATCAGTTTCCCCTGATTGTTTTAAATTTAAATTTTAAGCTTTAGTTCTTCTCATCATAGTCTTAATTTGCATTTCCCTAATGTGTAGTAATGACGGAAAATTTTCTCTGTGCTTATTTTCTAGCTACATATTCTCTTTAGCGAAATGCCTCTTTCTGTATTTTTGCCTGTTTTCTAATTGTATTGTTTAGTTTTTTTATGTGCCTTCTCTCTATTTTTCTGTTAATCGTGCTAGAAGTTTCTGAAAGAACTGGCATTAATTTCTCATTGAACCTCTATGTTGTGCTCTATAATCAATTTAATAAATTAGGCTCTTTTATTTGCTTATATTTTGGTTGCTTTAGTTTTTACATTGTTTTTCATCTTTTATTTTCTGGATGTAGCATTTTATTTATTTTATTTATTTTTTATTTCAAAATCTTAAGGGATTATAAAAGTTTTTGTTACATGAATACCTCATGTAATATTTAAATCAGGGCTTTTAGTGTACTGATCACCAGAGTAGTGTTCATTGTTCCCCAAAGCTAATTCTGATCACCAGAGTAGTGTTCATTGTTCCCCAACCCCACTCCTTCTTGGTTTCTAGTGTCCTTTGTATCTCTTTGTGCCTGTGTGTACCCATCGTTTAGCTGTCACTTATTACTGATACTTCACTTAGGCTAATGGTCTCCAGTTCCATCCAAGTTGCTGCAAACAATATTATTTCATTCCTTTATGTGGCTGAGTAGTACTCGATGGTGTGTGTATACGTGTATGTATGTATACGTGTGTGTGTTTGTGTGTGTGTTTGTGTGTGTGTGTGTATATATGTATGTATGTGTGTGTGTGTGTGTGTAACAATTTCTTTATCCATTCATGAATTGATGGACAGTTAGGTTGGTTCCACATCTTTGCGATTGTGAATTGTGCACAATAAACATTCAAGTGCAGGTGGCTTTGGGTAAAATGACTTCTTTTTCTTTGGGTAGATACCCTGCAGTGGGATTGCTGGATTGAACAATAGGTCTACTTTTAGTTCTTTGAGCAATATCCTTACTATTTTCCACAGAGGGTGTACTACTTTGCAGTCCCACCAACAATTGTATAAGCATTCCTGTCTCTTTGCATCCATGCTAGCATCTGTTGTTCTTTGAAATTTTAATAATGGCCATTCTCATAGGAGTAAGGTGGTATCTCATGGTAGTTTTAATTTTTATTTCCCTGATGATTAGTGAGTTGAGTATTTTTTTCGTATATTTATTGGCCATTTGTCTATCTTCTTTTGAAAAGCTTCTATTCATGTCTTTTGCCCACTTTTTGGTGAGGTTGTTTATTTATTTTTTGTTGATTTGTCTGAATTCTTTATAGATTCTGGATATTAGTCCTTTGCCAGCTATATAGTTTAAGAATATTTTCTTCCATTCCGTAGGTTGTCTATTCACTCTGTTGATTACTTCCTTTGCTGTGCAGAATATTTTTGATTGAATTAAGTTCCATTTATTTATTTTTGTTGTTGTTTTATTTGCCTTTTGGATCTTAGTCATAAATTCTTATCTAGGTCAAGTTTAGAAGAATTTATTTTCCTGTGTTTTCTTCTAGAAATTTATGGTTTCATTTCATAAAAGTCTTTTATCCATCTTGAATTAAATTTTTATATGATGATAGATAAGGATTCTATTTCACTCTTCTGCATGTGGCTGTCCAATTTTCACAGCACCATTTATTAAATAGGACTTCTTTCCCCCAGTGTATGTTGTCGTTTGCTTTGTTGAAGATCAGTTGTTTGTGGCTTTATGGTTTTATTTCTGGGTTCTCTATTCTGTTCATTGGGGCATGTCTCTACATTTATACCAATATGACACTGTTTTGGTTACTATAGCCTTGCAGTATAATTCAAAGTCAGGTAATGTGATGTCTCCAGATTTGTTCTTTTTGCTCAAGATTGCTTTGGCTATTTGGGCTCTTTTTTTGGCTCCAAATGAAGTTTAGGATTATTATTTTTTAGATCTGTGAAATATGACACTGGTATTTTAATAGGGATTTCATTGAATCTGTACATCACTTTGGGCAGTGTGGACATTTTAAGAATGATGATTCTGCCAATTCATGAGCAAGGGATGTTTTTCCATTTATTTTTGTTCTCTGTTATTTCTTTCATCAGTGTTTTTGTAATTCTCCTTGTAAAGATATTTTACCTTATTGGTTAAATATATTCCTAGGTATTTTATTATTTTTTTTGTAGCTATTGTGAAAGGTATTGAGCCCTTGATTTGACTCTCTGTTTGGCTGTTATTAGTATTAATATATAGAAATGTAACTGATTTGCATACATTGATTTGTAACCTTAGATTTTGCTGAATTGATTTATCAATTCTAGGAAGCTTTTGGTGGAGCCTTTAAGTTTTTCAAGATACAAGAACAAATTATGTATAGAAGGACTATACCTCAAAATTATAAAAAGCCATATATGACAAACTCACAGCCAACATCATACTGAATGGGGAAAAGTTGAAAACATTCTCCCTAAGAACTGGAGCAATACAAGGATGTCCACTGTTACCAATTCTATTCACCATAGCGCTGGAAGACCTAGCCAGAGCAGTTAGGCAAGAGAAAGAAATAAAGGGCATCCAATTCAGGAAAGAAGAGGTGTAATTATCCCTGTTTACTGATGATATGAAGTAGCATTTTAAATGACTAACTCAAAGCTTCTGTCTTCCTAATATAAGTATTTAGTACTATAATTTTCCTTTAGCACTGCGTTTGCTACATCCCCCAAAATTTGACATGTCATTTTTCTATTTTCATCAGTCTAATATATTTTTTATTTACTTTAAGGCTTTCTCTATGACAAACAGATTTTTTTTTCTGTTCTTTCCTTTTTAGTAGACTTTATTTTTTAGGGCACTTTTAGGTTTACAGCAAAGTTGAGTGTAAGGTACAAAGATTTTCTGTATACCAACTGCCCCTACCCAAGCACAGCCTCCTCTATTACCAATGTCCCCCACCAAAGTGGCACATTTGTTACAATGATAACCCACACTGACACACCATTATCCCTCAGATAATGTTTACATTTAAGTTCACCTTGATGATGTACATTCTATGAGTTTTGATACATGTATAATGGCAAGTATCTACAATTACAGTATTATACAGAGTAGTTTCAGTACTCTAAAACTCCTCTGCAGTCTTCCTATTCATCCCTACCTCCCTTCAACCCCATAAAAAGAGCCATTCCACCAATTTTTTAAATGTATCCATAATTTTGCCTTTTCCAGAATGTCATATGTATCATACAGTATGTAGTTTTTTCAGATTGGCTCCTTTCATTTAGTAATATTCCTTTAAGATTCCTCCATGTCTATTTGTAACTTCATAGCTTATTTCTTTTTATTACTGGATAATATTCCATTGTCTGGATGTACCACAGTTTATTGATTCATTCACCTACTGAAGGGCATCTTTTTTGCATCCATGTTTTGGCAGTTATGAATAAATTGTTCTAGAACATTTGTGTTCAGGATTTTGTGTGGACATTAGTTTTCAACTTCTTTGAGTAAATACCAAGAAGTATTATCATTCTCGCTGGATGATAAGGTAAGATTATGTTTAGTTTTAGGAAACTGCCAGTCTTCCAGAGTGACTTCACAACTTTTCATTTCTACCTACAGTAAATGAGCAATTCTATTACTCTTCATGTTTGTCAGCATGTGATGTCTAATAGGTGCATAATGGTATTACATTGTTAACTTTAATTCTCATTTCCCTAATGACATGATGTGGAACATCTTTTCATATGCATATTTTTCATCTGTACATATTTTTGGGTAAGTTTTTGGCCTATTTTTAGTTCGAGTACTTATTTTGATGTCATTGAGTTTGCACAGTTCTTTGTGTATTTTTATTAACACTCTTTTATCTGATGTGTCTTCTGCTACTATTCTTTCCCAGCCTGTGTCTTGTCTTTTCATTCTCTTGACTTGTCTTCTTCTCTTGAAAATATCTGTCACAAAGCAGAAAATTTAATATTAATGATGTCCATCTTTTTAGTTGTTTCTTTCATGGATCATGCCTTTTGTGTTGAATCTAAAAAGTCATCACCAAATCCAAGGTCACCTAGATGTTATTGTATACTATCTTCTAAGAATTGTATATTACTGAACTTTACATTTTGGGCTTTGCACACTTTTGAATTAATTTTATAAAGTTTTATAAAACAAAATAAAACTTACACTTATAAAGTGTAAGATTAGATTTTTTTGCATATGAATGTCCAATTGTTCAAAAACCATTAGTTGAAAAGACTGTATATTCTCCATTGTATTGCCTTTGCTCCTTAGTCAAAGATCAGTGGACTGTATTTGTGTGGGTCTATTTCTGGGCTCTCTATTATGCTCCATTAATCTCTTTGTCTGTTTTTATCCCAGTATCACACAGTTGTGATAACTGTAGCTTTAGAGTGTGTCTTGGAGTCAGATAATGTTGATCCTACAACTTTGTCCTGTTTTGTAATACTGTGTTGGCTATTCTGAGTCTTTTGCCTGTTTATATAAACATGAGAATCAACTTGCCAATATTCACAAAATAACTTGTTGAGATTTTTTATTGCAGTTTTATTAAATCTGTATTTCAAATTGGGAAGAACTGGCATCTTGACAATATTGAGTCTTCATGTCCATGAACATGAAATATCTGTGTTCATTTAGTTCTTTTTTTGACTTACTTTATCAGAGTTCTATAGTTTTCACAAATAGATTTTGTATATATTTTATTATATTTATATTAACTAAACAGACTTGTATAAAAGAACAACCTTGTCTTTTTTATTATCTTAGTAAAAAAAGCTTTGAATTCTCACCATTAAGTACTATGTTAGCTGTGTGTTTGGCGTAGATAGTCTTTGTCAAGTTGAGAATGTCCTGCTCTCCTTCTAGTGTACTGAGAATTTTTTTTTTAATGAATAGGTGTCATATGCTTTTATCTCCATCTACTGATATGACCATGTGATTTTTCTTCTATAGCCTGTTGATGTGACGTGATACATTGATTTTCAAATATTGAATAAGCCTTGCATATTGACTATTATGGAAGATTCATCTACTTCTTGTAGTTTATTGGTTTTTGCCTCACATATTTAATGCTCTTTTATTAAGCTTATACATATTAAGGATTGTTATATTTTCTTGAAAATTTGACATATTTAGGATTATGTAATGCCACTCTTTTTATCTCTAATAACTTTCCTTTGCTAAGTCTGCTTTGTCTGAAATTAATAAAACTGCTATTGCTTTCTTTTGTTAGTGTTGGCATGATACATTTTCTCCATTCATTTACTTTTAATCTGTAAGTGTTTTTATACTTAAAATGGATTTCTTGCAGTCACCATATATTTTGGAATTGTTTCTTGATCCACTCTGACAATCTTTGTCTTTTAAGTAGTACATTTAAGACCATTGATATTCAAAAACTGCCTCTCTGTTCTTGCATGCTTTCTAGTTTATCCGTTAAAGCCCATAGCATTTTATTCATAGCTGTGTTAAACTTCTGGTTTGATAAATTCAACATCACTACCATATCTTTATCTGATTCTGATGCTAGCTCTATTTTTTTAAACTGTGTTTTTTTGCCTTTTATTATGATTTGCAATTTTTTGATAGCTGGACATGATGTACCGGGGAAAAAGAACTGCTGTAAACAGCCCTTTAGTAATGTGGTAGAAAGGGGGAGGGGAGAGGAAGAAGCCTATAGTCCTGCTAGTAAGTCTCTATCTTTTAGTGAGCCTGTGTCTCTAGACTGTGACTTTACATATACTTCTCAGTCAACCCCTCTCAGAGGGACAGGAGGCTGGAAGGGGCTGGAGTTGGGGATCTTCCCCCCCCCCCCCCCCCCCCCCCCCCCCGGTTCAGTTAGGCTCTGATACAACCCCTGCAGGTTAGGCTCTGGTTATCTAGTGTCTCCTGAGGCAGACCTTGTTGAGAACATGGTGCTTTAGCTATTTCAAAATGATTTTCCCCCTCCCCATCAGAAGCAAAAGGGATTTTTTTCTCCAATATTCACAGTGAGAACAAGGTCAATTTCCTGGAGGTAAAACTCACAAAATTGTGGAGCACACTGATGATGGGTTCCCCTTGGAGTTCTTATCTCTTAGTCTTGTGCACACTGGGCCTCCAGTAATTCATCAGTTAAAATTCAATCCAGATTTCCCTACCTCAGTAGAGGTTCCTGCAAAGGTTTGTGTTTGGGAGTTTCTGCTCCAACACCCCATGATTTTCTGCATTTGACTGCATGTTTTCTCAAGTTTAGAAGCAGTGGTTTGCCCTGTGACCTCATATTTCTGATGGATTTAAGGAAATTTGTCAATTTTTTAGTTTGTTCATTTTTTTACTTGTTAGGATGGACTGGTGACTTCCAGGTTCTTACATGCTAGACTGGAAACCTGAAGTCTCTAACAGATGGATTTTTAGGAAGACTTACCTTTCTAGAATTTATTTTTAGTCTGATTCCAATGTGGTCAAAAAGGCACTCTATATTATTTCATTTTTTTCATGCTCTGTATGATTTTTTTTTTTTTAATCAAACAACATTTTCTCTGTGGCCCAGGATATGGTCTTATTGCAGCTTAACAAGAATAGAAGTCTAGGTACCCTGATACAAAAGCCATACAAAGACATCACAAGAAAATAATATTATAAGCCAATATCTTTAATGAACATAAATGAAAAATCTTAAGCAAAATACAAGAGGACAAAATTTGACAGAACATTAAAAGTCATTCACCATGATTAAGTGAGATTTATTCAAGGGATGCAAGATAGTTCAACACAAGCAAATCTATAAATATAATATACCACATTAACAGAATGAAAGACAAAAACCATATAAACATCTCATTAGATGCAGAAAAAGCAATTGACAAAATTTCTGCATCCTTTCATGATAAAAACTCTCAACAGAATAAATATAGAAGGAATGTACCTCAACACAATAAAAGTCATACATGACAAAGTTACGACTAACATTCTACTCAGTGGTGAAAAGTTGAAAACTTTTCCTCTAAAATCAGGAACAAAACAAGAATACCCACTATCACACTTCTGTTCTATACAATATAGTACTAAAAGTTCTTAGCAGAGTAGTTATGAAGAGAAAGAGATAAAAGGTATCCAATTAGCAAAGAAAGAAGTAAAATTGTCGCTGTTTGCTGATGACATAATCTTATAAATGGAAAAGCCTAAAGAACAAATAAGTAAATACAGTACAGGTTCAGGATACAATACCAATACACAACAAAGAGTAGCATTTCTGTATACTCGCAATAAACTAGAAAAGAAATCAAGAAAACAATTATAATAGCTACAAAAGATAAATACAATACTTAGCAATAAAATTAACCAAGAAGGCAAAAGATCTGTACATTCAAAATTTAAAAAAAGTACTTTCATGAAAGAGAATTGAAGAAAACAAAAATAAATGAAAGATATTCTATGTTTATGGATTTAAAAAATTAATATTGTTAAAATGTCCATAGTACCCAAAGGGATCAACAGATATAATTATCAAAATTCCAATTTCATTTTTCTTATGAATAGGAAAAAATACTAAAATTTGAATAGAACTACCAAAAAACAAAAACAATAAATAAATAACCAAGGAGGTCTTGAGCCAAAATAACAAGCCTGGAAACACCACACTACTTGACCTCAAACTGTACTAAAAGGCTATAGGAATTAAAACAGCAGAACATTGACAAAAATAGACATACCAACTGACCAATGAAATAAAATAGAGAGATCAAAAAATAACCAATCATTTATGATCAATTGCTCTTTGACAAAGAGGCCAAGAATACACAATGAGGAAAGGACAGTCTTTCGATAACAGTGTTAGGAAAACTAAATTTCCACATATAGAAGAATGAAATTGGGCTTTATCACACACCATATATAAAAATCAGATACACATGGATTAAAGAGTAAATGAAAAGCCTGAAATTATGAAACTATTAGTAAGTTTCCTAGAATAAAACATAGGGGAAAACTATACAACATTGTTTTGGGCAAAGACTTTTAGGATAGGACCCCAAAAGCTCAGACAACAACAAAAATATACAAATGGAATTACATCAAACTCAAAAGTTTCTTCACAGCAAAGGAAATTATTAACAGAGTAAAGAAGCAACCTACATGATGTGAGAAAATATTTGCAAGCCATACATGTGACAAGGGGTTAGTATCAAAAATATAAAAGAAACTAAAACAACTCAATAGTACAAAAGCAAATAACCTCATTAAAAATGAGGAAAGAACCTGAAAATACACTTCAGAAAAGAAGACATAGGAATGGCCAACAGTTATATGAAATGATTCTCAACATCACTAGTCATTATGGAAATGCAAATTAAAAACACACCGAGATACCATATCACACTGGTCAGAATGACTGTTGTCAAAATGATGAAAACTAATTGTTGGTGAGGATGTGGAGAAAAGAGAACCCTGTACACTGTTGATGGAATGTATGGAAAACTAGGGCTTCTTCAAAAAGCTGAAGACAGAGCTACCAAAAGATCTAGAAATCCCACTTCTGGATATATACACAGAGTTTGAAATCCATATGTTCAAATCATATCTGCCCTCCCATGTTTATTTCAGTATTATTCATAATAGCCATGTATGGAATCAACCTCAATGTCCATCAACCAATGAATGGATAAAGAAAATGCTCACACAGACACACATGTACACACAATGGAAAACTATTCAGCCTTTAAAAAGAGGGAAATTGTGTCATGGGTGTACCTGAAGTTATTATGCTAATTGAGGTAAGCCAGACTAGAAAGACACATATCTCATGTTCTCACTTAAGTGTGGAAACTAAAGCAATGGAACTCACAGAAGCAGAGAACAAAATGGTGGCTAGAGAGGCTAGGGAATGGGGGGAATGAAGAGTTATTGGTCAAAAGTTATTTTGACAACAGTCATTCTGACCAGTGTGAGATGGTATCTCGGTGTGTTTTTTAATTTGCATTTCCATAATGACTAGTGATGTTGAGAATCATTTCATATAACTGTTGGCCTCCCTATGTCTTCTTTTCTGAAGTGTATTTTCAGGTTCTTTCCTCATTTTTAATGAGGTTATTTGCTTTTGTACTATTGAGTTGTTTTAGTTTCTTTTATATTTTTGATACTAACCCCTTGTCACATGTATGGCTTGCAAATATTTTCTCACATCATGTAGGTTGCTTCTTTACTCTGTTAATAATTTCCTTTGCTGTGAAGAAACTTTTGAGTTTGATGTAATTCCATTTTACTTAGAATAGTGTAATAAACGATAAGTATGTGAGGTGGAAATAAAGGTCTAACTTCTTTTACTCATGTGAGTTGGTATGGAGCCACAGCTTTTTTGTAGCATTTGACTAAAGAAGGTCAATTATTGTATTATAGGTTTTTGTCTTGCTAGACTGTCTCACTTCAGGTTATATAACTAGAAAGAATAGACTTTTTCCTTGTCTGCATCCAATGCTATTAATAGTTCTGGGTTCCCACACATCCACTCTCTTGTTTTGGATATATAACACAGAAGGACAAACCCAGAGAACTCACCACCATGCTGTGCATGGATTGGGGTCTCTAGGTCTCTACGCTGTCTGCCTCTTCGCTTCCCCTTTCAGAGTGTCCTTATGATTTATTTATTTATTTTTCCTTTTTTTTTAATTTAGGCATATGATGGGGGTACAGATTTTAAGGTTTCAATAAATGCCCTTTCCCCCCTCCCCCCACAAGTCTGAGTCTCCAGCATGACCATCCCCCAGACGGTGCACATCTCACTCATTATGTATGTATATACCCACCCCCTGCCCCCCTGCCCAATTGATTTATTTTATATGTGCTATCCAGGGCTTTCCATCATACTTAAGGAGAAAAATAAGAAAAGTACATCTAGTCCATTATCTCAAATATAGAACTGTATTTATTTTAAAACTAATATTAATGCTATTTCTAAAGAAAAATACTTGACTGATGTGGATTAGTCTGATTCTTAGTTTCTCACCCTCAATAACCCCAATAAAGTGACATAAATATTTTAAAAATCAACAATTGAGTTCAATTATGCCATGCCTCTTGTTGTAATTGCTGAGCAGAGTGGTCAGAAGAATTCTTACTATATAGAGATATAGTTATATAGGTCTATTTTGTAAAATAATAAGTTTACTACAATATAATGCCCAGGTTTCACCTTATTGTCACTGCAAATATGACTCATATAAGAATAGATTTCACATGACTAAAAAGTACTGAAAAATTTATGTGGTTTGAAAGAATTTAAGTGAATTTAATTTTTAAACTTGTATTTCCAACTTCAAATGGCAAATATAAAATACATTTAAATTGCTGTTGGATTATGAGTTGCAGTAGATTCTATTGAAACATTGTAAACTCAGAACAGTTTGATCAGGTGGAAGCTACTGTCTGCATAGTAAGTTATTTATCTCAGAACCTATCTTACCCCATTAGTTATCATCTAGCAGAACATTTTTCATCCTGAAAATATTAAACAACATTCATTTATCAAAATCAAATTTTATATATCTTGCTCTCATCCCTCTTTACCAGACTTTATATAGATAAGCTAATAGGTAACCATGAGTGATCTCTAAAACAGTTGATATTAAGATAGATTCTAATGTTATTTCAAAATTTTACTTAATTGTTTTTGATGCATATTACTTTGTGTTTTGCTTATTGCTGATTTGGACATAATAATTGTAAACTAACATTTTTATTTAGCTTTATATAGCTTAATAGTTATTTATATGTAAAGCTTTCATCAGAACATGTTATAAATGAAATAATTGATCATTTAAGAACTAGTTATTGAATCCAGGCTCATTTTAGAGTAATTTAAGATTATATTTTCCATATATTTCTACAGAAAATAAAACATTATTTGGGGGTAGAAACAAATAATATTTACTACTTTGCCTTCATGTGTCCCATTGCAAATGTATTGATGACAAGAGAATGAACCCATTTATTAATAATTAATGGGAAAAGTTGTTGAAGTTGTTAATGGAGGCTCACTGAGAAATTGCGTTTATCTGTCACCAGTATGTCCTTCCATACACCCAAGAATTCCAACAGTAGGAAAAGTAATTTGCAAATCTTTGGAAAATTCTAGGACATAATATATTTAATAAAGTACTTAATTTTAAAAATCCCATCTTGATATGATATATTTCTGAAGCTACCATTGCTGTTAATAAAAAAAAAAAAAAAGCTATAACCTGATGGAAATAAATTAGTAAGAAGTAGAAAGATATTTTTCTCATCAAAGTTAAAAAGAAAAGGTGAGCCATGGTGTGCAATGTGGGTCATAAAGTGTGGTTAAACATGGAGTCTGTTATAATGGTTCTTTTCTTTTGAAAATTATCTAAAATTTATTAAAATGTGCTTATAAAGTGGACTCAGATCTTGCTATATGTGATAATAAGGAGATACTTTTTATAAAACATGCTTTAATTAATAATTCATATATATATTCCCAAGGTAAATACATTGTAACCAGAGCTTAATAAGAAATATTGTTTCTTTAGGGGACATTATTGTTTGAGTTGCCATATATATTACAAGATTAAAAGTTCTAAGCAGTGCTTAAATTTTTGGTTGTGAGATAATCTCAGAAATTCTGAAGAAACTCATATGGGTTTACATAGGAATTGAAGGAATTTGGGGGTTTTTTCTTGTTTTTGTTGTTGTTGTTGAGCTATATAACACTAATGTCATAACACCAATGCCTGCTATACTTTATTCCTCTGAAAGCAGAAAGTCATAAATTCTCCCTTCATTACTCAGAAAGCTTAATAAATTTCCCATCTGTTGCCCAAAGCCTCATTAAACTTCTCAGAACTTGCCTAGTGGAACAAGAGAATGGTTCCCAAATGAAGCCATGAGCAACATTGTAGTTTTCTGACAATTTACAAAAAGCTCATTTTATTGCTATTGAGAACCTTAAAAAGTAGTTCATGTATGATCATATAGACACTAATACACCTGGGATTACTAATATATCCCATAGCTGTTATAATTAATCTTCTAAATAAAAATATTTTTCTTCATTGGTTCTAATATTTTATGTTCATTTTAATGTATATGTATTTTTTCTTACATTACAATTTGATATAACATGGCCAGAGAATCCCATGATTTCAAAACAGGCTATATTTTTAAAAACATTGATGCAGCTTTATTTATTGAAATGAATGACAGTGTCCCCCCCAAAACACTGATGGGTGCAGTGCGTGCTGTCTGGGGGATGGGCATGCTTGTAGCTTTGACTTGGGTGGTACAAAGGCAATTTATGAACCAAAACATTTGCAACCCCATAATATTCTGATATTAAAAAAAACACTGTTAAAATACCCCTATGCTGATGTCCAAAATACATTAATCTAACACTGAGTTTGAGATCTGGAAGCCAGGCTAATGCCTTTTGTACAGTACAATAAGAGAAGTAGAAAGAAAATTGCTTTTCTGTTTAGTGCATTGATGCAGAGTTTGGAACGATTTTTAAATAGAGTTGGTCATTGGAGTCTCCTTTCCCTCAAACTTCTTCCTACCCGCAATTATCACGTTCTCAGGGACTCTATTTTGCCTTAAGAGAAATTTCCAAACATATTAAGTATTAGTCAGACTCAAGTCAGAAATGAAGTATGACTCGCAGTGCTGCCACTTTCTAGCTAATCTCCAAAAATCTTCACTTTCTTACTATAATTGTGGATAAAAGTGACAAACATAAAGGATTGCTCTAGAGAAAAAAAATGTCTGTGGTTTGAACCTAAGGACTGAATACATAACACAACATGGATGGAACATTTTGGGCGCTCAGTTTGTCAAAGATCCCCAGTAAAGATTCATGATGTGCTGAAGTTTGCATTTTAAAAAAAGAGGCCCAGTAATCTAAATGAATCTGTGTTTGGCACTTGAGTCTTCTAAATGAGGCAGTTTAATATTCACTAAGCTGGGTAGGTATTTGGGATCAAGTTTCTCCTTGTATATCATAAATAAAGGGTCAGCTCTGACTTTTCTCAATTATGATTCTTTCTGGCATTTGGAACCAAAGATTTTCTGAAACTAAGGTCCCCTTTCTCTCGTTGCAAGCCATGCAAGGCCCTGGCTGTTTGGACTCTGGAGAAGAGAAGGAGAAGGCAGGGGCATCTGTTTAATAGCACAAGAACTGCAAAATTTGGTGCTTGGTTATGTTTCATACTATGAAATGAACTGAAATAGAGAGAAATAATGTAGGACAAAAAAAATTAACTCAATTGTGTGTGTGCACACGTGTGTAACTTTTATATCTACTTATTTTATGTGAAATTTCATTCCAAACTATTGATTGGATTAAAAGCAGGAATATGTGGTAAAGGAGGTATCTGAATAGGATGTGCCTCTACCTTAGAAGAGCTTTTAAACTCCTGGAATCACTGATAATTCTGAATTAATTTTATTTCTCATTGAGATTTTTTTCCTTGTACATTATTTTTAAAATCTTCTATTTTCTTCATAGGGATACTGAATTGTATCCATTTGTGCTGAGTCTAGAACATTTTTTTTCTTAGTAGGCTATAAAACTTATTTTGACACCTCTTAGGTTAAAAAAAAAACAAAAACTATGTATTAACTGCTTCCAAAAAACATAGCTGTCAAAGGAAGCATTCCAGTGCTATGATGCATATTTCTCCTTTTTTTCAGAAGTCACCATGTGCATATAGAAGAAATGTAACTTAATTTTTATTTAATTGATACAGGTAAAAAATATTTGAAAATTAGAATTTTATAATTGAAAACACACTGAAAAGCACTTTCCATGGAGGGAAAGTAACAAAATATACAACATAGTAACCAAGTGCTGTATTTTCTCATAAAAAGGAAATAGTATCAAAAAAATACAATAATCATAAAACTATTTAAAACAGGAGTAATAAAGTTAATTTCAACCTGAAAAAATATTTGATTAATTAAAAAATACCATAGAATAATCCTGAACTTTTACATACTTTCATTTAGAGTCCTTTGCATGATGCATTAAGATTAACTGCTGAAATTTAGGTCTCTCTCTGCCCCATGTGAGTTTTTAACTGCAGCACTCATGCCTTTTTCCAATTTATGACCACAAATACCAAGACATTGGCTGACATATTTCCATTCACCAATTTAATTTGAGAAGAATAGTGTAAACATATTAAGAGATACTGAATTCTTATTTTATTTACAGTAATTTAAAAGAAAAAAGTAAGACATTGTTAAACATTATAACATTATTCTATTATATAAATGCCTTAAAAGTACCTAAAAGTTGAGTATAGATCGACAATGTAATGAGTTTCTATTTTTATTTGTCACGACCAGGATGGGAGCCAGGAGATAGAGATAAATAATAAACTAATACCCCAATTCACAAAGTGATATAGGCTGTCATCCTGGGCAACTCACAAATGTAGATGCAGATGCCAGAGGAAAGGATCAAAGCAATGGCTTGGAATCTGGTCAGTTCACATAAACATTGGAATGAAAATTAATTGATATTTATTGACCAGAAATATTTTGCAGATTACTATTCTTGAGCATTTTAAGACATCAAAAGTGAATGTGGCTTGGACTTTCAGAATGGCACAATAAGCAAGTCTGAAATTTCATTCCTCTTGAAAAGCAATGAAAAACATTGATAATTATCTGAATCAAATTTTTTAAGAATTCTGGAAACAGATCAAATGTTTGCAATAACTGAAGAGCATTTATTAAAAACAAGACAAACAGGTGAGTTTGGGAAGAACAGAGAGCTTTGTACCATTTTAACTTATCTTATTCCTAGTACCTTTCCAGACCTCTACTGTCACCTTAAAAATAAGCAGCCTATAACATGTGGGAGCTATGAAACCCACCTGCTCAGAATCCACTAAAGCTGTGGTCCCCAGCTCCTGGGCCACTATTAGGAATTAGGCTGCACAGCAGGAGGTGAGCTGCAGGCAGAGAAGCTTCATGTGCATTTACAGCCACTCCCCATCGCTCCCATCACCATCTGAGCTCCGCCTCCTGTCAGATCAGCCCTTCTCACAGGCGCACGGACCTTCCTGAGCGTGGGAGGGATCTAGTATGAGCGCTGCTTTTGAGAATCTAGTGCCTAGTGACCTGAGCTGGAGCTGAGGCGGTGATATTAGCACTGAGGAGCACCTGCAAATATAGATTATCCTGGTTTGACTGCACATTTCAGGATGTGCCTGAATCATCCCAAAACTGTCCGCCCAAACCCAGTCCATGGAAAATTGACTTCCATGAAACCAGTCCCTGGTTCCAGAAAGGTTGGGGACTGCTGCCCTACAGGGTGTAGACTGAGCTTGGAACTCCTCAAAAAGCCTGATCCCCAGAAAATCTTAATTATCTGACCTATCTGGAAACTCCTTTCTTTACAGGCAGCTATGGTTTCAATATGGCTTGCTCCCTCTGAAACTCATATTGAAATTTAACCCCAAATGTGACAGTGTTGGGAGGTGGGGCCTAGTGGGAGTGTTTGGATCATGGGGGTGGAACTGCTTGTGAATAAATTAACCACTTTGGTCTGAGCGTCCACTGTAGTCGATAGCCACAGATGAACACGCACAACCAAGCGTCAACTTTAGTCTATATTTATGAATTGACTTTTCTAATTTTTCAATTATCAAAATAAAATCGTGAACATTTAAAAATAACGTGATGAAAACATATCTGTACATGTTACCTATTCTGATTTACATGACAAGTAAAGCTGCCTGTAAAGTAAAACAAGCTCTCAGTGCTTTAAAGCTTTCCTCATCACACAAGAGCAAAATAGATTTGATGTCCGTGCACAGCACAGACTACCATGCGGACTGTGAGTGCCAGCTGTGGGCAAGGTTTCGTGGCCGGTGAGTGCCGTACCAAAGTGGTTAATGCCTTCCTGCAGGGCTGGTTGGGTTCTCATCCTCAGGGCACTGGATTAGCTCTCATGAGAAAGAGAGTGTTGTTAAGACATCCAGCTTCCTCTGTGTCTTTGTCCTGCTTCCTCTCTCACCATGTGGCCTCCTGGCACACACCAGCTCCCCTGTTACGTTCCCCCATGAGGCGAAGTAACCTGAGGCCCTCACCAGGTGCCGTGCCCGATCTTGAACCTTCATAACTAGAATTATGACCCAAATAAATATCTTTACTTTATAAATCACCCAGCCACAAGTATTCACTTACAGCAACACAAAATAGACTAAGATAGAAAATTAATATTTAGGGTCTGGTGTGGCTATTCAGATACCTGAAAATGTGGAAGTGGGTAATGGGTAATGACTGGGAAAATTTGGAGTAGACTAGGAAAAACCTGTATTGCCATGAGTGAAGCATTAAGGAGAATTTTGTGAGGGCTCAGAAGAAGACAAAAGATAGGGGGAAAGTTTAGAGCTTCTTAGAGATTGGTCAAAAATTATGAGAAATTAAAAAAATTAGAAAAAAATAAAACAGAATTGTGGGACTTCTACAGGAAAATAGGCTTCCAATAGGAACTTTCCCTGAGGAAATTCACCTAGTGGACTTACTGGAAAAAGACTTTGAATTGTCTATTACAAACATGTTCAGAGAAATAAAGCCATGCCAAAGAATTAACATGTGTCACCAACCAGAGAATGTCAGTGAAGAGACAGAAAGAATAAAATGAAATTCTTAAGTTGAAAAGTATAATAACTGAAAATTTAAAAGTCCTTAGACGAACTGAAAAAACATTGTGAAGAAAGAATAAGAGAACTTCAAGTGTTCCCTGTATCTCAGTGTCAGTAGGGAAATGATTGTCCAGTCTAAGCAATAACAGCAATAACAAAAAAAGATGAAGAAAAACTAATAGAATCTTATATATTTGTATAAAAGCATATGTTTTATTATAACAAACATAAAGGGAATACCAGGAGAAAAGGAAGAAGAGGGGACAGAAAGAATACTTGAAGAAATAACAGCTGAAAACTTCTTAAATTTGACATTAACCTATATATTTGAAAAGCTCAATGAATTCAATGTAAGATAAAAGTAAAGAGATACAATCATCATAGTTGAAATGCCAAAAGCCCAAAACAGAGAATCTTGAAGGCAGCAAAAGAAAAATGACTCACAACATGCCAAGGATCATTAGCAAGAGTAACAGCTGATTTTTTCATCATAAAAGGAATGGAAGCTAGAAGGTAGTAGCATTTAAGCACTGAAACAAAAAGACTGTTATTTAAGTAAGAGTTATTTATCCAGTTAAACTCTCTTTCAAAAATGAAGGAAAAATTGAGTCATTATTATATATAAAAAAGAGAATAAAATAACAAAAGAATTTGTCACCAGTAGACATGCACTATATGAAAGTTTCCTTCAGAATAAAATGAAAGAATATCGGATAATAAGATGAATCTACACTTAGAAATAAAGGACACTGTTATTGGTAACTACATAATTAAATATAAATTACACTATAAATGCATTTTATTGGTATTTTTCTTCTAACTGATTTAGAAGACAAATGTGTTAAATAATAATTATAAAACTATGTTATTGGGTTTGTAATGTATAAAGATGTAATATGTATTACAGTAATAGCACAAAAGAAAGGTAACAGAGGAATACTGGAACACATATTTTATTAGTAATACTATTGAAATTAAGTCATCGTACTAAACTAGATTTTTTTAAAATGTTAAGTATATTTCTCAGAATGACTAAAAAGATATGAGTAATATCTAACAAAATAAATAATAAAATTAAAATTATACTTCATAATACATAATATATACGTATACATATTATATATGTTTGTATATTATATATATATATATATATATATAGAGAGAGAGAGAGAGAGAGAGAAAGAGAATGTAAGTTAATATGTGCTCCCAAAAATGAAAAACAAGGAAACAAAAAAGACTTAGGATATATAGTAAAAACTAGAAAATGACAGACATATTTTACCTTATCTATAATTATATTAAAAGTAAATATTTTATAAAGACTCCAATCAAAAGTTAGAAATTAGCGTAATAAATTTTTCAAAATGATTGCTCAATAATACCCTCAAGATAGCTTATATTTTTTAATTAAACTTTATATTTTTAATAATTCTAGATTTGTATGAGGTTATAAGAAATAACAGAGAGAGCCTATATAACCTAACTCATTTTTCCCTAATGATCACATCTTAAGCATACTTTAGTACAATATTGCAATCAAAATATTGACAATAAAATAGTCAAAACATAGAACACTTCCATCCGGGCCTTCTTTGATTTTTATTTTTATTCAATTCAATATATTATTTTGACAATTTATTTTGATACTTTTCTCTATGTTGTGAATTATTTGAAAATGTATGGCTTGATTTCCAAGTGTTAGGAAAGTTTCTATCTTATTTTCTGTCATTGATTTTATTGTGGTTAGAAAATACATTCTCTGTGACTTAAGTTCTTTTAAATTTTTTGTTTTCTTTTATGCCAATGATATGATCTATTGTAGTATACATTACATGAAAACTTGCACATAATGTGTATTCTATTCTTGATGGCTAAAGTTTTAAAAATATCCATTTGATCTTGTTGGTTGATGGTGTTTTTAAATTCTTACATTCCCTGCTGATTTTCTGCCTCACTCTTCTGTCATTTGTTAAAGAGGGATGTGGAAGTCTCCAATGTAATTTTGGATTTATCTATTCCTCCTTTAAATTCCATCAGTTTTTGCTTTATATATTTTGCAGCTTAGTTGTTTGGTGCATACATATTTATAGTTGCTATTTTTCTTTATGGATTTATACTTTTTTTATTATTTAATTTATCTCTTCGTATTGAATAATTTTCTTTGCTTCAAAGTTTAGCTTCTCTAATATAAATACAAATATCCTTATATATAAGTATAAATATTATCAGATATAATATGCTACACAGTATAAGTTATAACAAGATAGGTAAAGCAATGTAGTCACTGATCATTTTTCTTCATAAAAGTATGCCTATTATATCTTGTATTATCTATTTACTTTACACATAACTATATTCGAAGTGAGCTTGTTGAAGCATATATTTGGAACATCCTCTTTAATCTATTTTGCCAATCACTATATATTTTTTGTGTATGCAGACAATTCACTATTAATGTAATTATGGATGTTAAGACTTAATTTACCATATTTTTTGTATTTTCTCTTTCTGTTATTTTTTCTGTTTACATTTTCTTGCTATCCAGTGCATTTTTTGAACTCGTTTTTAACAAATATTTTCTAGAGTGTTTTTAAGTGTATCCCAAAGTATGGCTTTCTGAGTTACTCTAGTCTAGGGATTACATTTTATATATATAAGTATTCACATTCTAATTGAGCTTATCAGTTCAGATTAAGTATAGAAACCTTAACTTATTTTAAGTTGCTTTACCTATCTTGTTATAACTTATACTGTGTAGCATATTATATCTGATAATATTTATACTTATATATAAGGATATTTGTATTTATATGTATTATAAATATGGACATTTATAATATATATTATATTTTAAATTATATTTCATGTTTTATAATATTTTATACTATTTTATATATTAATTTATAAATACTTATATAAATATAAGTAATATATAAATATTATATATAAATTATAAATACTGTCTCTACATATAGTAAGAACCAAATCAGACAGCATTATAACTTTTGCTTCAATATTCAAGCACAGATTAGTAAACTCAAGAACAGAAGTAAGGTATTTATGCATATTTTTGTTTATCATATTCTTTTTTCTTCCTAAGTTCCAAGATTTCTTCTATTATTATTTTCTCTTTTTTGTCCTTTTTTAGCCATTCTTTTAAGTGAGATTCTCTTGTGCTAAATTTCCATAGTTTTCCTTTAACTGAAAATGTCTTGATTTCCCCTTGATTTCTGAAGCATTGTTTTGCTGGATGTAGGATTCAGGATTGACAGTTCTTTTCTTTCAGCAGTTGAAAAATCTTGTGCCATTTCCATCTGGCTGTATGGTTTCTGATGAGAAATTCTCTGTCATTTGAATTGTGTTCACCTATAGATAAGGTTTTGTTTTTATCTTGCTGCTCTCAAAACTTTTTGCTGTCTAGTTTTCAGAAGTTTGACTATTATGTGTCTTGGCAAAGATTTCCTTAAGTTTATCCTCTTTGTGTTTACTCAGCCTCTTAAATCTATACGATCTAGTCTTTTACCAATTTGGTAAATTTTCAGTCATTATTTCTTTCAATATTTTTCAGTTTGTCAATTTTATTCCTCCTCTTTTGGACTATGATAACATAAATATTTTATCTTTTATTACAGTCTTAGGGTTCTCTCAAGAGTCTCTCTCTTTTTTAGTCTTTTTTATACCTTTTATTCTAACTGATTAGTTTTCATCATTCCTTCTACAGTTCACTGATTGCTTTCTCTGCCCCTTTCAGCTCTGGAGCCATCCATTCAGGTTTTTATTCAGTTACATATTTTTTAGTTCTAAAATTTCCATTCAATTCTTCTTTATGTCTTCTATTTCTTTGCTAAGATTTCTGGGCTTTTTTGTTTAAACTTTCTAGGTTTTCATTTGTTTTAAGCATGCTGATAATTGCTCATTTGAACAATTTTGTTGTGAATACTTTAAGATATTTGTGAGATAATTCTAAAGTCATTGTCATGTCAGTGTCGACATCTATTGCTTGTTGTGTTTTTATTTTTGTATTCAGTTTGAGATTTCACTGGTTCTTCGTATGATCAATGATTTTCAGAAGGAGCTAGACATTTCGATTATTTTGTTATGAGACTCTAGATTTTACTTAAGCCTTAAATTTTATCTTATTTCCATTAACACAGTTTTCTCCAGGTAAGGGAGAGTGCCATGTTGTTCTTTCTAAGTAGAGGTAGAATTCCAGGCTCCCTGGTTGGCCTCAGTTGACAGTTGAGCATTGGGCTCTTCACATCTGCTGTGCAAGAGCAGGATGTCTGTTTCCCAACAGGTTTCCACTCATACTTCCCTAACTAGGGTGATTAGAATTCCTCATTGACGCTTACTTTTGAAATTTTCTTATGTTTGTTTTATAGATGATATGCAAGGATTTTAGTGGCACTTAGTGGGAACAATAGGGAAAGATACATCTATTTCATCTTCCCAGAAGTAGAATTATTTATACTTTATAGTTAAAGACACATATAGGTTGAAAGTAAAAGGTTGTAAAGACATATACCTTCCAAACGATTATGAAAAAAGAACTAGAGTAGTTACAGTAATTTTACTCAAAAGACTTAAGACAAAAATCTTACAAGATATGAAGAAGGGCATTTTATAATGAAAAATGAATCAGTGCTCCAGGAAGATGTAATAATTATAAACATTTTTGATGATAACAGTAGAGCTCAAAAATAAATGAAACAAAAACTGGTAGAATGGAAGAGAAAATGGAAAATACAATGGATTAGTTGTGAACTTCAATATCGCACTTTAGCTAATGGATAGAACAAGTAGGCAGAACATTAACAAGGGTATAGAAGATTGTCAACATGGCCAAACTGTCAGACATGCACACATGCTTAGAACCTTCCACCTAACTGCAGAAGAAGACACATTTTTCTCTAGTGTACAAGCAACATTACCCATGATGGACCATGTGTATGTCAGGCCATAAAACAAACCTCAATAAATATAAAATAATTGAAATCATACAAATTATTGTCTCTTGTCACAAAGGAATTAAATTAAAAATGAATAACAGAAAGTCATTTGCAAAATATACAAATACGAGGATATTACAAAACATATTCCTAAATAACCAATGTGTCAAAAGAAAAATTAATGAAATTTTTAAATGAACTAGAAAATATGAGGTATATATAAATGAAATCAAACTATATCAAAACTTACAGTATGCAGCTATAGTTTTTTAAGAGAAAATTATAGCTATAATGCTATATTAAAAAATAAAGCTCAAATCATAACCTAAACTTGCTCAATAAGAAACTAGAGAAAAGAGCAAACTAAGCCCAAAGCAAACAGAAATAATTTTGATGATATTATGAATGATGAATAATGAATATTAAGTTTGTACCAAAATCAATGAATGGAGAATAGATAAAATAATTGGGAAAATAGGAAAACCCCAAAATTGGGTCTTTCGAAGGTTGACAAAATTATAAAAACTTTAATTAGATGACCAAATAAAGAAAAAGAGAGAGAGGATTCAATTTAAACAATTAGAAATTAAAAGAACAATACTGAATTTAGAATAAAAAGAAAAAAAATAACTGAATTATTATCTACTAAAATTTACATAATTAAATGAAGTATGTAAACTCCTAAAAAGAAACCAACAAATTAAATTCATTGAGAGAGAAACAAGTAACCCAAATAGACCTAAAACAAGTAAAGATATCGAAATAGTATTTTTAAAAAAATACTTCCTGCAAGTAAAAGCCCAAAACCAGGTGGCTTTTCTAATGAATTCCACCAAATCAAACAATTAAAGAATAATTATCACCAATCTTTCACAAAGCTTTCCAAAAGATAAAAGAAAACACTCCCCAAATTATTCTTTGAAACCAGAATTAGTCTAATAGCAAAACCAAAGTCATCAGATGAAAAGAAAGCTACAGACCACTATTCCCCATGATTATAGATACAATAATACTTAACAAAATGCTAGCAAAGCAAATTCAGCAACAGGCAAAACTCATGTACCATTATCACTTGGGATATATCCCTGGAACACACGGTTGATACACATGTTCAAATCAATCAATGTACTATACCATATTAATTCAATAAGGGACAAAAACACATAATCTGTATACTATATGCAAAAAAATGTGCAAAATCCAACACCCTTTTATAATAAATACATTGAAAAAAACTAAGAATAGAAGGACTGAATGCTTTCTCCCTACAATCAGGATCAAGGTGATGATGTATGCTCTCCCCACTTTCATCAGCAATGTCTTGGAAATTCTAGCCAGGAATAGATGACATGAATTTAAATATAGAAAATTCTCATGCATCCACTAAAAAACAATTAGTACTAGTAAATAACTTCAGCAAGGTTCTTGCATACAATACCAATATACAAAAATCAATCGTGTATGTGTTTTTTTTATACACTGGCAATGAACAACTGAAGGTGGAATTAAGAAAATAATTCCATTTTAGTAGCATCAAAATGAATAAAATTCTTGGGAATAAAATTAACAAAAGAAGTGCAGGTCTTGTACACTGAAAAATACAAAACATGAGAATAAATTCAAAAAGATTTAAAACGGGGCACTATATCCCATGCACATGAATTAGAAGACATAATATTTTAATACAATATTCTCCAAATTAATAAACAGATATAATAAAATTCTTATCAAAATCCCAACTGCCTTTTTGCAGAAATAGATAAGCTGATCCTAAAATATATATGTAAATATAAAGGATCCAAAATTGCCAAATAATCTTGGCAAGGGAGAAGTTGGAGAACTCATACTTTCATATTTCCAAACACTGTAGTAATCACAGCTTTGTGGTATTTTCATAAAAATAGACATGTGGAATACTAGAATAAAATTGAGAATCTAGAAATAAACCTCATTTATAGTTAATTGACTTTTGGCATGCTTTTCAACACAATAAGATGTGAAAGGAACGATTTTTTTCAACAAATGGTATTGGGAAAGCTGGTTATCTAATCCAAAAAATTATATTAGGCCCTTTCCTCACACTATAAAAAATTCCTTAAAATGAAATGATAGACATAAGTGTAAGAGTTAAAACAATAAAACTCTTTAAACAGGAGTAAATCTTTGTGACCTTGGATTTGGCAATTGTTCTTAGATTCAACACCAAAACCACAAGAATCAAAAGAAAAAAAAATAGACAAATTTGACTTTGTCAATATTAAAAACATTTGTGTTGAAAATAATACCATAAGGAAAGTGAAGATAAAACTTAACAGAACAGGAGAAAATATTTTCAAATGATCTATCTGGTAAGGAACTTATATGAAGAATATATGAAGGATTTTTAGAATTTGAAATAAAAAATATAAATGACCCAATTAAAAATTGGCAAAAGATCTGAGTTGACATTTTCCCAGAGGAGATATTCAATTTGTCAATAAGCACACAAAATTATTGTCAAATCAAAATGATAAAAATGCTACGATTTAAAAAAAAAAAAGCAGATAATAACAATGATTGGTGAGGATGCAGTTCTCAACTGCACTGAAGCACTCACATGTTGCTAATGAGACTGTAAAATGCTGTAGTTCATTTAGAAAACTGCTCAACACCTCCTCAGTAAACGCAACGTGAAATTCTCATTTGGCCAAGCAAATTCACTGCTAGGTGTATACACAGGAGGAATGAAAATACGTCCACACACAGTCTCAGAAACTTGTACACAGATGTTGATGGCAGCATTACTCTTAATAACCAAAAGTACGAACAACCCAAATGTTCAACAAGTGATGAATGGAAGAGGAAAATGAGTTATGTTCATAAAAGAAAATATTTTTCAGCAATAAAGAGAAAAGAAGTACTATTCATGTCACAGCATGGATGAACCTTGAAAACATTAAGCAAATGCAAGCAATCACAAAAGTTGTCAAATGCATGACGTGATTTATATTGGAATGTCCAGAGTGAGCAGAGGTATACAAAGAGAAAGACACTAATGCTTAGCAGGGGTTGGGGAGGGGGAAATGGGAGTGACTTGTACTGGGATAGGACATATTTTTGGGATGATAACAAATATTCTAAAATTTGATAATGGTGATGGTTACACACCATCTGTGAATATACTGACATACACTGAATTGTATGCTTTAAACAGGTGAATTGTATCTCTGTAAGGCTGCTGTGGGAAAAAGGTGAATGACACATAAAGGTGTTGTCAAGCTAGGGAACATGCTCACTTATACATTAATGGCATAAGTAAATCTGACTGTGACTGATGGTATTTGGAAGAAAGAAGCCTTATATTAATAATGGCAGAGAGGTGTGTTTTTACCTGTTGACTGCGAGGTCATGAAGAATATTGGAGTTAACTTTAGCCTTGCAGAAGGGATGAGAGTTACAGTGGAAACGAAAGAGAAGCCCATCATAGGGAAGGGAAGATCCTGAAATCAAGAGCAAGGATGGAAACACAATAGTGCTATTAGCCAAAGAACTTACAAAAATGTAATTTTTCCTAAGATTTTCAATAATTCTTTTGTTTTCCACATTCTAGAAGACTTACCATTCTTGTAAGGATCTATTGAGTGTTGCATGACCATGTTGCTGTGGGAAAACAGCTATGAAATGTAGATGACTTTACGGGAGTCATTACAAGTTTCTAAGGACTAAGCAGAGTGAGGAAGATAAATGCCAGATAATATGCCTAAAATAATACTCAGAAATTATTTAGTACTTTGTTCAAATTTTCAACATTTTCTGCTTTATCCTTCCTGTCAGTCAACGACCTTTCTTCTTATTTCACCTAAAAAGCAGAATTAAGCAAAGCTGCACACCACCAAATCTACCCACCATGCTGGCATTGTGCCAGTGCACCCTGCCCCTCCTCCCGCCACTCCGGACCATTGTGCAGGTTTCCAGGGCCCAGCCTCGCCTCCGCTGCTCTAACTCCCACCCTTCCCTTCTGCTCAAGAAGTTTCTACAACTGTCCTCAGATGTGAGCCCTCTACTGTCTCATACCAGCAATTCTACAAATATATACTAATTGCTTAAACCTTAGGAAAACATTACCGGTTTTGTCTACTTATCCATTTCTCTGCTCCATTTAAGTGGGGGAAAGGACTTCTCCAAAGAGAAGTTGTCTACAGTAAGGCTGATTCCTTTCCACCCAATCTCTTGTGAACACATTTCTAAGAATCTTTTGCCCTCTCTTCACAAAAGTCTCTTGTAAGGATAAAATAACCTCTACGTGCACCCAATAGTCAATTTTCAGCTGTCATTTTGCAAGACTCTCTGGCTTTCTCTCTCCCTTCTGTGGCACCTGTGCTCTTTCTTGTGTGCTGCTGCTTCTTGCTCTGACCCTGCTGCACTGTTGCTCCCAGGGACGCGAGCCCAGCCTTTCTCCACCTGCACACCTTCCAACCCAGGGCATATGGATGCTCACAGGGCATAACTTCTACTTTCAACTCTGGTTTTTCCCTTAAATTACACTGATACATACAACTCTCTACTTGCCCCTTGATGAGTATATCTAATAGGCTCTCATTGTAACATACCCAAAACCAAAATATTGATTTTTAATGTCAAACCTGCTCTTCCCACAATCCCTTCATTTCTGAACACGGCAACTCTGTCCTTCCAGCTGTTCAATGTAACTTTTAAATCTGACCCCTTTTCTTATGGAAAAACATTATAATGTCTCTCCTTTCTTGAAATGTCCTTCCCTTGGAGCTCTAGCAAAAATGACCAATTTCAGACGTATGTCAATTCTTGCCACTCCTTTGATCAAAACCTCCCGTGGTTTCCCAAGTCACTCCAAGTAAACCCATAAAGCGACCATATGCAAAGGCAGGTACTAGCCTGTATTTATTTCTTGGACCCCATTTTCTACTAATTACCCCATAATTCACTCCATTCCAGAGACAAAGGCCTTTGCTTTTCCTCACACTCCCTTAGACTGTCACTACCTCAGGGCCTCTGACATTGCCCTTCACCTGTCTGGAATATTTTCCCACGAAAGTGGCAACGATTCGCTCCTTTTTCCCCTTCAACCTCTGCCCTCATGGCAATGTGAATTCGTCTGTCTCACAGCCCCTCCCATACGCTGCTTTCTTCTCCAGTTTATTTTCTTCACTGTACTTTTCACATCCTGGCATATTTAATTTATTTATGCCTTTATATGTGGTCTCCTGTCATTGGAATGTGAATCCCATCAGGACTTTTTTTTTAAATCTGTTTTGTTCATTGCTATGTCTTTTTACTGCCCACTCTCCCCCCCCCCCAAAAAAAAAAAAAGGAATAAATGTGTAGGAAACACTCAGTATTTATCTTGAAAATAGCTTGTATTTAGTGAGATTCATGGGATTAATGAAGGTCAGAAGAGCTTTACTGCAGGTGATAATCACTAACTTGGCAGATGTTGTCTGTGGATGTTTGACAGGTGTCTGAGAACGTAGGTCTAGGGCTCACCTGAGAAATGAGTGAAAGAGCCATACAGTTGACGTAGAAGAGATCCTCGAAGCCCTAGGAGTGGGTAAGATTGCAGAGCTGGCCACCGAGGCAGAGGAAAGATGAGACGACAATGGAATCAAGAGCCAAACTCAAATCCATCTCTGTCTTCTGCTTTCTTTCCTAATTAGCTATTACTATTATCTGTCTGCTCCCACAAAAAAAAAAGGTGTAAATATTTTAAAGCATCAATCTACATCAAATTATTGCCAAGTAATTGACAAGGTAGGAATGATTGAAAACCTTAATCTTTCTAAAACTGCTTGGATATTTCTCTGTTTTATTTTCTTATTAACCAAAATATAATATCCAATTTAATAAAGATTTGTTAGAATTATTTTTGAGAAAAAGTTATTTGGTATAATACTTTTGTCTAGTTGTAACATTCAACTATATTGTTCTCCTCACCAAGAGTGAATTGCATGTTTCTATGGTTTGTTTTTAATAATACACAGAAAAATCTCATATTTCCCCCAAACTTTCCAATGCTTTACATATTGGGTAGATTTAACATGAGTTGATATGGAAAATATTTAAAATCCTTATGCAAAATAAGCTGGCTTCACAAAGAATGACAGTGTGAACGAGGATTTTCAGGATGAGTTAAGGCAAGGGAACACCTGCTACTTTACAAATAACATATCACTAGTGCTGCGGAAGTGCATTATTAAAAATAAAGCTTCTAAGGTAATTATGATGGAGTTACTAAAAACATTTTTGGTGGAATCATTTCAGGGAATTAGAATGGTTCAATGAATAGCTTTTGCCAGTTTCTAGAGTAAATGTTTGCCATAGGAAGCTAACTATGAAATGCTGAAGGTTGGAAGGGAACTACTGAGACAACATAGCTATTTGTTTGATATTGTAAAGAACCATGAATATGTTTTGTTCTATTGTGCTCCGATTTCATGACCTAGGAAAATACTCCTAGGGTGAATTATTTCACTTAAATACCACCATGACAGATATTGTAATGTGCCCTAACTGATTGGATATTTTCTACTATTTTCCACAGCCACATGCTATAAATTACAAATGCTATCAGGAGTGTGCATGTCATCCTACTCATCCTTTCTAACAAATATGTAATAAAATAACAACTAATTTCTCAGCGATTTCCTATGATCTATTACCCTTGAGTTTTCCTCTTTATGATAAGTTCATCATATTTACTTCGTTAAGTACATAAATGCATTAGTCTTCTCTCAGTCCTCTTGGAGTTAAAACATGATTTGGCGCCTGATGATGGTCTTTTATAAAAAAAAAAATATTCACAACATCATCTTTCAAAATCTGTCCTGATCATTGCCTCATGACTTTATAGCTAGTCTGACATCATTTGTGAAAAACTTTTCTCTGTTTCATTGCAATGTATATATATCATTGGGTTGGCACTGGTAAGTGGGCTGCTTACTTAAAAATCCAAAATGAATTAGTGGGCTCCTATTGATTTTTATTTTCTTTTAGTAAGTATGCTGTACACACCATTAAATAAGCATCCACAACAATTAAAACTAAGGCATGAATTATTTTTTGGACGTGAACCACTTGGCTCCATGCGTCATAAACATTCACAGCCCCTTGCCTTTAGCACTTTGCCTTCAGGCTCCCATGGCAAATAAATAGCAGCTAATTCTAAAGAATATGCCTTAATTATTCTAATTCACTTTTATTATCTGATATGTGTGTATAAAGAGATGAAAGTGCTTTTTAAGGTACTCTCAAGTTTCTCTCTACTGATGCATTGTTAAGAGTGAAAGTTCAACTTGGCAAAATTTATTTATCCACGCTGAAGCGACATGCACGGGTGATAAGAATGATCAGTCCTCCCTCTTGTCCACCATGCTTTGAAGCAAATCTGCCATATCTATGACTCGTACACATTGAGCAAAAACGTCTGCGTTAGAAATTGGTTTCCATACATTAGATATCATTAATTCTAGATAAATTTTATTGCACTTGAAAAAAGTGTCTAGTTATTATCATATTCTTAAGAAATTCATTTATATTTTATCTGACTTCTTTCTCTTTCCCTTTCAGGAATTGGAATTTTCAAATTTATTTGCTGTTCTTCACTGCATTCATTCATTCTTTGCTGCCAAAGTGGCTTGTTTGGACCCTCTGTTTTTAGGCAGTCAGGCTACAGCTTCTGCAGCCACAGGCTCTGCTACTACGAGCAAAGCGAAGTACACAGCTTGACTGTGGAAACTGAGTTTCCCACCGGAGACGCCGGAGAACCCGGGTATCTCCGAGTGAGCGGCGGAGTCAGATTAACGTTTCAGCGGGAAGGAGGAGGTCGTGTGACGTCTCGAGACGCTTCTCCTCTGCCAGGCGGGGGGACCCGCGGGTCGCTTTCCCGCAACGCGGGGCGAGGGAGTGAAAGACGCCAAGTATGTACATAGTATAAAAATTGTCAGCTACCTATGAATAAAAACACCTATTAAATGCTTAATTCTGTATGTTAGATTATTTTGTATGACAAATACGTGTCGGGCAGGGTCAGGGCCATAGCCCCATCGTTGTGTCCTGAGGGACAGGGAAGAGGCAAGAAAGCCCGCAGGGCAGCCAGGCGCATGCAAACGCTCATCCACGAAGAATGCACTTTAATTCGCACTGCAAACTCCTCCTTGTCTTCTCACCCGTGACTTGACACTGGCAATCCAATTTGTTTGTTTCATTGTAAAATATCCTGGAAAGCTTCAAAGGATAACTATGCTGAGCTATGATAGATACACTGTGAAATGGACTACTCTCCCTGGGATCACAGTTACTAAAATGTTTTATTAGCTGCCACTGTCAACCGAATATGCCAAAAATGTATTAATTTAATTATGAGTGATGGAACCATTCCTGAACCTCTTATTGCTTCCTTCATTTTAAAAAGATTTATATTTTACCTAAGGGGATTTATTATCAATTTAAAGTTTCATAAATGTTCAGTGACCCCAGAAATTTTGTAGAGAAAATAATAGCAACAAATATGTTGTGAGAAAAAAAAAATCTTTGTAATTCTAATTCTGCCAGTTAATTGTGAACTGAAATGTTCCTAGAAAGCAGTCTCAAAGTTTATTATTTATGTTAATGAATGGACATCTTTAAACATCTTTTTATTTTAGTAATATTTTATGAGGAATTGATGATATTTGAAAATAAAGGTTAAAATCTCTGTCTTACCTTATTATGGAAAGTGACTAAATAATGCCAAGCTATGCAGGTTATTTTAGATATCATATCTTGGGAATGTTCCAATGCTGGACATTGGACAGCATTGGTGGTGGGCACATGACTCAGATTGTAGGTATTATGTAACTATTTGTAAAGCATGGGAAACCTTCTCTGTCTTTCACTACAGCTTTATTGAGATCTGCTTTTAAACAGCCAGCTGTCTTTTAGAAAAATAAAGAAAAAAAACACCTTACATTTTATTGACACACATGCCCCCAACTAAACCAAAACATTAGAGGTTTCCTTGTAAAGATAACCAAGTATTTAATAAAGTGATTCAATTCTCTTTTTTCAAATAAGAGAAAACAGTGACTCAAGAGGGAAACAAAATTATTTGTATAAAGAACATATCCATTAAATTGTTAAACATTAATATCAAACTTTTTTCATAATTATTACAATTACTAATTCATTTTGCATCAGATTAATCCTCAAATACATCAAATTAAAAAGAAAAGGCGAAGGTTTATAGTTGTACATGGGAAAGTATTAAGTTGAATATGAGATACCTTCTCAAAAGAAGGTGAATCGGACAGTAAACAGTTTCAACATAATTTATTTTGACCAGAAAATTGAATATGCATCTGCAGTTAGGATAGCACATGGGAATTATTGCTCAGTGTATTGATCAAACACAACAGTCGTTGTAAAATCTGAAGTCCATCAAAGCATGTTTTGTGGTGCACTTGTGAACTTACAGAGAAAGACCAGGAAAAGGAGTGGGATGAGTCCCCCTTAGGACTGAAAGTAGTGGTGGGCAGTTCATTACAGAACCTCTGATGCTAGTTATAATTAAATCTCATTGTGCCCCATATTGGGGTGACATCAGTGTGTCTCCAAGGTGATAATCCAATTTGAAGGCAGTGTGACATGGGCTAGTTATTCAACAGAAAAAACAAAGCAAAACAAAAAAAAGTTTTTAAAATTTGCATACCTGTAATTGAATCATTTAAAAAACTAATATCCAATGTTAAAATTCTGTCTTAAAATTTAAAAATCCAATATACTTAAATATCCATTTTGTTATAGCATAAAAATTTAGCCTGGGCTCATGTGTATGATGAAGGAAAAGGTGAACAATGAGATATGTATGAATATATATCTCCTTGTAGAATATATACACACATATATATTCATACATATATATGTGTGTATATATAAGTATAATAAAATGCTATGAATTATATTAAAAGAATAAGTTGCATATATACATTTAATATACTTTAAATTGCATCATAAATTATAACTTGATTAAAACTTATATGATTATTTTTGATACTATTGATAAACAACCAACAGCCTAAACTGCTATTTAACATGATTAGTGGGAGAGCAGTCAATTAGGAAAATACTCTTCTGATTTTCATCAATTTAGCAATTATTAATAGTTTCTAATGTTTTCTTTAAAATGTGATGACTAGCCATTGCTATTTGTCACAACTTGGATTACTTTAATGAGAAAGTTTAGAAAAAAACAAAAGTACTTATAAATTTCTATTTCTCATGTAATTTAGGTTTAGATGCATGAGATTTATTTATCAAATCCTAGTTTGTACATTGAACACATTTTAACAGCAGAATGCTTAATTAATGTGTTAACCCTTCCAGTGCCTTGGGATGTGTGAGTGTGTGTGTGCGCGCGCGCGTGTGTGTGTGTGCGTGTGATCGTTAAAGGGTTTGTTGCAGTGTACATATTGCAAGCTTAATGGGGAATATTATAGGTATTTAGGTCAGAGAATGGAGTTCAAAATCATTTGAAAACTGTTAACTACTATAATAATGTCGTTTGCCTGATAAAGAATAACAGTTCGTTTAAGCTAAAGTATATTACAGCAGGGGCATTTTTAATTTGTTATATTGCAAAAAGAATTCATTTCAAAAATACTTTAATAGATAATGTAAATGTAATTTGTCCCCCAACACTTACTGTCCAGCTTTTTTTAAAGGAGAATAATCAGGTAATCATGTCTTGCCCGTATTTCAGGCATGTACCAACTTACAATTTTAAAACCTTCATCTGTAAAACTGTCATTTAGCAAGAAATAAACAATTACTTGAAAATAAATTTCAAGTCCACATGAGCCATGCAAGCAGATGAATTTTCCTTTGGGTGCACTAATTTGTAGATCGACATTTCCCTCATTTACAATGACGAAGCTTGTTCATAAACTTCGTGTACATCGAATGCTGGATTTGCAAGAAGCTTGAGTTATCACTGAGGAAAAGTAATGATCGTAATAATAATTTAGAATTACTGCTAGAAGTCAGCAGTGTGGAGAAGCTTTAAAAGCACAAGGACAATCTTGTGCTTAACTTTTTAAGGTAAGTGTAGATGATTGGATATTAATAACAAACATTTTGCTAGTATTAACACTGCTGTGCTCGTGAGTTCTCCTTAAGGTTGCTTTATTCATACCTCTAAATGTTTTGTTTATGATTTATTCTTATTACTGAATACTTAAAAATCATGTCACTTATTTGCACATTTGAATTTGTTTTTGAGAATAAAATATTATAATAAATGTTATATATTTTATACATATTAAAAAGCAATGAAAATACCAGAAATATAAAATGTAAATATATTTATTTCATTTTTAATTGTTTTGGTGGATGTTTGTAAAATATAAATTAATAACTGTGACAAAATCTTGTCACTTTGTTCTTTCAGTTCATTAATGTACTACTAATAAAACTGTCATTTTTTAATGAAGCATACTAGAAAATAAAAACAAATACTTTTTATTACATTTGTGTTTTCATTTCTTTGAGTTTGATTCATAAGTTTCATATATATTTAAAACATGATCCCAAAAGACTTAACTGCAATGAAAAGGGTGAAAATATGACCTGGCTCTAATAAAGTACAGACCATTTGGGACATAATCTGTTCAGTTCACCAGTATCTATGGACATTAGCTATGTGACTCCTAAGATATCCCAAAGTTCAAAGAAAGGTGTTATTTGTGAAAATACTTAAACAACCATAGAGGTAAAACTTTTGAAAGCATGCAACTTTGATTCTTTGAAATATAGTTAGCAATTTTAGTGCCCTTTCTTTAGATCCTATAAGATTTTCTGCAGACAATCGTGTCATCTGCAATAGAGGCTTTTATTTTTTCCTTTATGTGCTGTAAGTTTTAAATTTGGCTTTCTACCATATTTCACTGGTTACTACTTTCAGTTTAATACTAAAGAAGATTGTTGAGAGTAGACATCCTTGCCTTTATCTGATCTGATCTTGGGGAAAAAGCATTCAATCTATCACCACTCTTTACCTTGATATCTGCTCAAGCTAAACAGAAGGCAAAGATGAGAAAATATAATGAAAGGAGCTTTTGCAAATAATTGTAGGAGAACAATATAGATAGCTGACAAGTCTTCATGATAACATTAGACAGGGATTTACAGTACAGTAAACATGCAGCTTACAGCCATGGGAAAACACATAAGAATGCAATTCTGCCTGAGATTTTTATGACGGAAGCCAAGGCTGAAAGAGAACACTGGATACATACTGTGAAAATAAATTATGCTATGACAGGAGTTTGCTGCTTAGTCAACTGGCAGTTGGAAAATATTAGAATATTGTAACCAAGAAAACTACATAAATAGTTTTTTTTATTATTTCAACAATTATCTTTATTAGCAATATGAAGGATATAATTAGAAGCAAGGAGAGAGATGATAATTTTCAGAACAGCCAAAATATATCAACCCTCCATAGTTAAATTCTCATGTTAACTAATCTCTAATAAAGAAGAGAATTAGAGAAAGAATAAAAAATAAATATCTAGTGTAATAGTGTGTAGTTTAATTATAAATAAATTCCAAATGGGAATATGGAAAAGTGTAAATATTTTCTCAGTGCACTTACCTTTGTGAAGAATATAAATTAGCAAATTTGAAAGATGAACTGTCAGCAAGTTAATATTTCCAAGAGAAGATGTATGATCACAGTTTACATTGCTTTCTATTCATATTAAATAGAATAGAATAAGCTATCCACAGGAATATCTTATCAATTTCCAAAAGGTTAACGAGAAAAACAACAGGGACAGACCTAGAGCAAAGGAAATACTTCGTAAGTGAGAGGTAGCTGTTGTGTTGGGCAAATAGCATAATCAAGCAATAATAAACTGCCCCAGAAAAAGAGCAAAACTATTCTCAGCAAAGAAAACCATTCCAACAAAAACATGTGGACTATTTAACAAAATAAGAGCAAAATTGATGTTGATGGAACTGTTAAATTGATCCAAAACTTTTATAATAATGCATCTCCAAGTTAATTACAAAATGCCACAAAGAGCTTTCTCTTTGAAGGACATCTTGTTTTCAAAGTGTGAATTATTAACAAATAGATTGGATGGCAGGGTGAGTTTTATCATAGTAAAGAATTATCTCAAATGATTCATGTTATGGTAGAGGAAGATGAAAATATTGCCTTAAAATAAGTTATTTTTCACTATTTGAACTATATTTTTTATTTTTTCTGATTGATTTTTTATTCTATATTTTAACATAATCAAATTAATCTTTTGAGATTTCAAGATCCATCCAAGTAATTAAACCATGGAAACTGTTATACATATATAATAAAATTTTTGAATAAGAAAAAAATACTTGCATCATTAAAGAATTTTATACATATGTAGTTATTAAAAGTATTACAAACTAATTAATATTTGAGGATTCATGTCCTCTCTTCTATAATTCCATAGTTGGCCTGTCAAGTGGCTTTGCAGTGGTTCAACCTGCTGTGCTGAACTATATTTTCAAGAACTGCCTATCTTCCAGTTTTTCATGTAGGGTAGCCACATGAGACATTTTGCACAATAGTTAGAAGGCTATTAAGCAGAAGCCGTCTGTTTTTATGGTTGGTAGGTGGGCGCAGGGACACCAAGTACTATTGTGACTCATTCAGGTGTTTGTTCAGCTGCTGGTAACATTACTGGAGCATCACGGGGGCTTCAGTCCAGCTACTCACTACACACTGAGTCTTCCTTCAGCTTCTCTGATACTGCAGCAGGTGCACGTCTAGGTCTTCTCTCCTGAAGAACAACCACATCCCTACACTGGAAGGTAAGAGATGACATGGTTTCCAGTTCTGCTTTAAGGCTCCTGGATCATTAGTTCATGCTTATGTCTTCTAGTTTAGTTTGTTTGTGCTCTTTCCCACTTGACAGCCAAATTCTCTTCCCCATCGCCTGCCCTGCCCCAGAGACAAAGATAATAGCCTTGCAGAGAATATTTAACAAGCTTTCAAAATCGGGTAAGGTCAAGTCCCTGTAATAAATAGCCTTATAGATATAAATATAGGTGGTAAACATACAGACATGATATAGATCAATCAATCTCCTGGTTGCACTACATAGTGTTTTATCTGTTGCAGAATGTTTATGAAAATATGGATTACCAAAAAGCCATAAAATATTTTTAAATTTAGATGGCAATTGAGTTTAAAAGAAGTCCAGCCTGTTTGTTTTGATGCTTTTCACAGATGTGGAAGTCATTCAATTAACCTCATCAGTTGTAAAAATTTCTGAGTGTTTTTTGATAGCTGAAAAGAAATGTCTGTAGGTGGAAGAGACAAACTCAGAGAATCTTAATTAAAGGAAAATCACTTAGAATGTATGATCAGTCAGAAACTTAATGCTACAAAGAACATTAAGGATCATTCCATTCTCATCAGACGAAAAAAAAAGGGACCAAGGGATCATTGTTATCATACAAACATCACACAATCAGTAGATATTAATATAATCTGAAGTATGACAAATAAAATTACAGAGCAACAAAGCACCCAAAAGAGGTGCCCAAGAATAAATTTGTACGTAGGATCTGGAGTAAGATCCAGGAACCTTGAAATCTTTATCACATTGTAACCACCATTGACAACAAATGACACATGCCGGTTGATTTTTATGAAAAGAATTTGGGCATTTCAGTTAGTTTAACCATGTTATTGTCAATTTTATATGACCTGCCTTTTATAAAAATAATTTATTAATTCGTTAAAATAAATGATTTTCTAAAATCAGCTTTCAATTTTAAATTTTAGGGTAAAATTTAGTTATAAAATAACCGAATAGCTATTGATATTAGCTATAGCTATAATAGCTATTGATAATAGCTAGATCATCTATAATCTTTTAAAATAAATTATTTGGAAAAGGTATATTTAATTACACATATACAGTAAAAATATTTGGTCATAACATTTGAATATATTCTCCATCTAGAATCCAGAACAAAAGAAAATTGTAGAATGTTTTCAAATTACTCAAAGAGAAAAAAGTATTATAATTTACATTTGATCTAAGCCTTCTAACCTACAGATTATTTTTACATCAGTATATAGTATAGTTACATATCTAATTTTCATTCATTTTCTTTTTCTTCTGATTTGTAAGATTAATTATTCTTCTTCATTAGGTTTGAAAAATACTGATTTATAAATATAGAGCATCAAAAATATGTGACTATAGTACTGAACAGTAAACAAAACATTTTTATTTTGAAATACTAGATGCATAAGAATTTGCAAAAAAACAATACAGAGAATTCCCATGTACGCTCTCCCAACTTCACCAAATGATAACATTTTACATAACCATTCTATATTATCAAAACCAGGAAAGGGACATTATTACAGTGTTATTAACTAAACCACAAACCTTATTCAGATTTCATGAGGTTTTACATGCACTTGCATTTAGGGGCCTGGAGGGGCATGAAATGTTATGACTTGCAGAGATCTTGCGTGGCCATCAAAACCAGGATGCAGAACAGTGCCATCAACACAAAGTAATTTCTCTCTAATACCCCTTTGTAATCACCTATTCCCTCTCATGGTAATCCCTGGCGACCACTGATCTATCCCCAGCCACTATAATTTTGTCGTTTTGAGACTTGTTATATATGGAATTATAGAATATGCTACATTTTTTAAATGACTTTTCACTCAGCACAATGTCCTCGAGATCTTTGCAAGTTGTTGCATGCATCCATTCTTTGTTACTTTTAACTGCAAAATAGTATTCCATTATATGATTATACCACGGTTTATCCCTTACCCATTAAAAACATCTGTTTCCAGTTTTTGCATAGTACAAATAAAGATGATAAGAACATTTGTGTACACATGTTTGGGCGAACATAAGTTTTCATTTCTCTGGGATAAATGACAGAAGTCAAACTGTCCCAAAGGAATCAGTGAGATGGCAGCTGCTAGGTGTCCTTGTCACACCTCAGTAGATTTTCTGGTAAGGAGACAAGGAGTCCAAATGGATTCATACAGATTATTTTTCATGGCACAGCAGGCAGCATAGGCTTCATATTTTCCTTTGCCCCCAATTCCTATGGGAGCAAAGCAAGCTTGGGCTCAGCTATCAATTTGTCACACAGTGGGTCTATATCAGGCTCAGGAGCTTAGATGTCCCCCAACTGTGTAAGGAAATTGCTTCCAAGTCACCCATTGTCCCTGCTGGACAAGGAAGTATTTCTACTACTCAGAAAAACAAGGAGATCTTCCTTGGGGAAGGGAGGAAGAAGTTATTGTCTTTACTATCATAGAACGTCTCTGAGAAGGAAGAAATTCTCTATTTTTAACCATTTAGTGATAAGAGAAATGTATCTTTAGCTTTAAAGCATACTTGCTATGCAGTTATGCTTGCATGAGGATTTGCAAAAATCTTTCAAGAGATAATTCATACCACAAGATGAGTCGAAGACTTTGAGATGTGGTTCTCAATAATCAATAGACAAATGTCCAACTGCTGTGTTGTATAACATGTTTAACTTTATAAGAAACTGCCAAAGTATTTTCCAGAGAGGATGTACATTCCCACTAGCAATGCCAGAGGCATCCAGTTGCTCTTCAACCTGTATAGCACTCAGGATTGTGGATATTTATTTTAGTCACTCTACCAGGTATATAGTGTTTTTCATCATGAAATTAATTTGCATTTTCTGAATGCAAATGATGTTGAACATATTCACAAGTGCTTATTGGCCATGAATATATCCTCTGTGCGAGAGAGGCTATTCAAGTCTTTTATTCATCTTATAATTGAAGATATATATATTCTGGAAAAACAAGTCGTTTGTCAGATGTGTGATTTTTACACATTTTCTCCCAGTCTATGTCTTGTCTTTTAATTCTCTTAACAGAGTCTCACACACTTTATATTTTTAAGTTTGATAAAATCTAATTGATTTTTTCTTTATAGATTTTACTTTTGGTGTTTTACATATTTATGTACTTTTATATGTACATATGTATTTACATTATTTTAAGCTATGTATTTTTAAATGATTATAGATTCACAGGATGTTGCAAAGATAGTATGTAGAGTTCCCTGATACTTCATCAAAATTCTACAATAGTCACATCTTACTTATTAATTATAATATAATTTTAAGTCTAACAAATTGACATTGGTAAAAAGTGGGTCTACAGTTTTCAAAGCTTCTCTCGTATGTGTACATTATTTTAACCACGCTGCAGTCAAGATTCAGAATTTGCCATTAGCAGAAAGAGCTCCCAGACATACCCCTTCATCGCCACGCCAACACTACCCTAAAGCATGGTGCCACCGATCTGGTTCCAGCTCTATAGTTTTGTTTTTTTGAGGATGTTATAAATGGAATTACACAATATGTGACCTATAATAAGCTTTTTAGTTTTAGAATAGTTTTAGATTTACAGAAAATTGTGAACCTAATACAGGCTCTCATGTACTTTGCACTTAGTTTGTCCTGCTATAACACCTTAATTTGTCATAACTAGTGAACCAAATTTGATACATTATCATTCACTAAATTTTATAGTATATTCAAATTGCCTTATTTTTTCATAATGTTCATTTTCTGTTTCAGAATTCCCATCCAAAATACCACCTTATGGTTAGTGATAATGTTTCTTTATGCTACTCTTGGCTATAACAATTTCTCCAACTTTACTTATTTGTGATGACCTTCATAATTTTGAAGTGCCAGTCAGCTATATTGTAGGATGTCTCTTTATTGGACTGTCTGATGTTTTATTCCTTGTTAGATTGTTGGCATATGTTTTGGGGAGAAGACCACAAAGATAAAGAGCTGTTTTTGTCATGTCATACAAAGAATAAGCACTATTAATGTGACTTGTTACTATTGATGTTGGCCTTGGTGACAGGCTGAGCTATTGTTTGTCATCTATCTGTATTGTAAAACTCCCCATATTTACCCTGCCCTTCACCTTTTCCATAGTTCACTCTTTGGAAGTCACTATGCACGGCCCAAAACTAAGGAGTGAATGGTATGGTCCACCCATTTAAGGGTGAAGTACATGCATTATATGGAATTATTTTGCATAGGAGCTTAGTAGTTTCAACCCTAAACATTTATTTATTCAGTAATATATTTATATCAGTATAAAGAGATGGACATTTATTTTATACTTTGTATCATAATCCAAAATGACTTTATTTATATTGTTTTCAAATGGTACTGAGTATAGTATAACAAGATACTTTGAGTGAGCGAGAGACCACGTTCACATAAGTTTTATTACAGTATAGTGTTATAATTGTTTTATTTTATTAGTTTTGCTGTTAAACTTTTACTGTGTCCAATTTATAAATTAACCTTTAGCAGATATATCTATATCTACATATCAGATATCTATACCAATATAGAAGTAGAAAAAGACATGAATTGTAGAGCTCAATACTATCCATGATTTTGGCGCCAAGGAGTGGGATGTTGTAACAAATACGTAAGATACGAAAGCAGCTTTGGAACTGATTAATGGGTAGAGACTGAAGGAGTTTTAAAGTGGATGTTAGAAATAGCTTAGTTTGCTGTGAAGGGACTATTGGTAGAAATATGGACTTTACAGGTGATTCTGGTGAGGACACAGGAAGAAAAGAGGAGAGCTGGAGAGGAAGACTCGAATTGTATTAGAGAACATATCCATCATCATGAACAGAATGTCAGTATAAAATATTGGCATTCAAAGTCATTGTGGTAAACTTTCAGACAGAAATGAGGAACAGGTTGCTGTAAACTGGAGAAAAGGTTATAAAGTGGAAAAAAAATTGGCTGAATTGTGTTATAGTGTTTCAAGTAAGATAGAACTTGTCATTGATGAAACTGGCATTTAGATGAAATTTCTAAGCAAAGTATTGAAGGGTCCTTCTGAGAAGAGGAAGAGAAGAAAGATGAATTGACGAAGAAACTGTTAAGCAAAAATAAACTTAGAATTTTAAAATGTGGAAAATTCTCAGCTTGTCCATGTTACAAAAAATGAGAATGTTTTTTGAGTAGAGTATAAAAAGTGTGGCTGGACTATGATTTGATTAAAAATATTATGGGTAATACAAGCAGAACACTGTCAGCTTGAACTGAAGGGACAGAGACAGGACAGAAGAATGGCTGTAGACTTAGATTCTAGAGGATGGCAGAGCTATTTGGCTGTAAATATGCATTATCATTCAAGAATGACCCTCAAGGCAATTAGAGATCTTCAGGGATGTCTCCTTGGCCTTGAAGGGTGGAGACACCTGCTTGGATTTTACAGGCCAGAAGACTTCTCCCTAAAGCCTTACGGGCAGGGCCACTTTCCAATATGTCTTCTTTGTTTCTTCTTCTTCTTCTTTTTTTTTTTTTCCATATCGCAGTAACTAAAACTTTCAATACAATGTTGAGTAGCATGAGAACATAAACCCTTGTATTCTAAACCATAGGTGAAAGCATTAGCCATTAATTATAATGTTAGCTGTATGTTTATCGTAGCTACTCTTTTAAGTTCAGAAACTTCACCTCTTTTCCTCTTTTGCTAGTAGTATTTATTATATATGGATGGTGAATTTTGTCTAGTGCTTTTTCTGAATTGATTGATATGGTCACATATTTTTTCTTCTTTAGCCAGTTTATGTGGAATTGCATTGATCAATCTTCAAATATTGAACCAGTCTTGTATGCTTGAAATAACTCCTAATTAGTCATGGTATATAGTTATTTTTATAGATTGTTGAATTATATTTGACAAGATTTTGTTAAAAATTTTTGAACTTATATTCATGAGGAATTAGCCTTTTTCTTTCCTTTTCTGTGTTACACTTTTTTAATATTTGAGGAATACTAAGCTTACATAATGAATTGAGAAATGTTCCCCCTTTTTCCTTTTTGTAAGTGATTGTGTAAAATTTATGTTAATTATTTTTAAACGTTTGTTATCATTCTCCAGTGAAACCATCTGAGCCTGGAGACTTCTTTTTGGAGAGTTTAGAATTATGAATTATTTTTTCTTAATAATTATAGATCTATCTAAATTATCTATTTCATATTGGGTATGTTGTAGTAGTTTGGGCTTTTCAAGGAATCAATGCGTTTCAACTAAATTGTCAGGTTTGTGTGTTTCGATTATGTGTTTAAAGATGTTATCTTATTATCCTATTGATGTCCACAGGGTGTGTAGTGATATTATTTATTTCATTCCTAATGTTGGTGTTTTGTGTCCTCTCTTTTTCTTTTTTTAATAGACTTTTATGATACCCCTCAAAATATCATCTTTGACTCATGGCTTAGGGAGAAGTATGTTGTTTTATTTCTAAGAGTTTAGAAGATTTCCTGGTATCTTTTTGTTGCTGATTTCTAGTTTGATTCCACTGTAGTCAGAGAACACATTCTGTAGATTTCAATCCTTTTAAATTTGTTGACTTTTTTTAATCACTGAGGATATGGTCTATCATGATATATATTCCATCAGTCTTTTTTTTATTTATTTCATCATATTATGGAGGTACAAATATTGTTAGGGTTACAAATATTGCCCCTGTCCCCCCTCCCTCCCCCTGATGTGTCCAATCCCCCGGTGGTATGCATCACACACGTTATGGAAGCATACACCTCTTTCCTCCTCTCCCCTACCACCTGCCCACCACCTGATAAAAAGTTTTGTTTTGAATTTTTTTTTTGACATTTTGGTTACATTGTATATCTTTGCCTCTCCCTAAGAAGGGTTAGAGTTATGCCCTTCCCCTCCAAAATACTCGACACCTCCCTAAGATTGGGTCCCCCTACCCCCGAATCCCTGGTGAGCATTGCCACCATTTGAAAACCATAGTTTTAATCAGTCAGTACCAATTTGATGGCCAGTAGATGTAGAGCCCATTTTCCATGTCTTGTGTTGCCTCACTTTGGATAACGGGCTTAAGCTTAATCCAGGGTAGCATAAACGGTGCTAGCTCACCGTCATTCCTTAGGATTGAGTAATATTCCATTGTGAGGATATACCACATTTTAATTATCCACTCATGAATTGATGGGCTCTTGGGTTGTTTCCATGACTGTGCAATAGTGAATTGTGCTGCTATAAACATTCGAGTGCAGATGTCTTTATAATAGAATGTCTTATGCTCTTTTGGGTAGATGCCCAACAATGCTATTGCAGGGTCAAATGGAATTTCTATTTCTAGCTGTCTGAGGTATCTCCAAATTGTTTTCCACAAAGGTTGCACTAATTTGCAGTCCCACCAGCAGTGTAGGAGTGTTCCTGTCTCTCCACATCCTCGCCAGCATTTGTTGTTTTGGGATTTCTTGATATAGGCCATTCTTACTGGGGTTAGGTGGTATCTCATTGTGGTTTTAATTTTCATATCTCTAATAATTAGAGAAGTTGAGCATTTCTTTATATGTTTGCATGCCATTATTCTGTCTTCTTTGGAGAAGTTTCTTTTCATTTCTGTCGCCCATTTCTTGATGGGGTTGTTTGATTTTTTCTTGTTAATTCTTTTAAGTTCTAGATAGATTCTTGTTATTAGACCTTTATCAGAGGTGTAGAGAGCAAATATTTTCTCCCACTCTGTGGGCTGTCTATATGCTTCACTGATGGTTTCCTTGGCTGTGCAGAAGCTTTTCAATTTGATCAGATCCCTTATTTTTGATGCTCCAGTGATTGCCTTGGGGGTCTTCCTCAAAAATTCTTTGCCTAGGCCAATGTCTGATAGGGTTTTCCCAACATCTTCTCTAGGATTCTTAAGGTTTCATGCCTTACGTTTAAGTCTGTTATCCATCTCGATTGAATTTTTGTGAGAGGTGAGAGGTAGGGATCCTGATTTGCTCTTCTGCATGTAGCTAGCCAGTTTTCCCAGCACCATTTATTGAAGAGAGATTCTTTTCCCCAATGTATATTTTTGTCAGCTTTATCAAAGATTAGATCACCGTATACTGATGGTTTCATCTCTGGTGTCTCAGATCTCTTCCAGATATCTATGTTTCTCTTCTTGTGCCAGTCCCAGACTGATTTAACTATTATTGCTTTATAGTACAGCTTGAAGTCAGGAAGACCGATGCCTCCCAGTTTGTTCTTTTTACTTAAGATTGCTTTGGCTATGTGAGGTTTTTTCTGGTTCCATACAAAGTGAAGAATTATTTTTTCTAGATCTGTAAAGAATGCTGTTGGTATTTTGATGGGGATTGCATTAATTCTGTAGATCGCTTTAGGTAATATTGACATTTTGACAATATTGATTCTACCAATCCATGAACAAGGTATATTTTTCCATCTGTTTACATCATCTACAGTTTCTTTTTTTAGTGTTTCATAGTTCTCCTTGTATAAATCTTTTGTATCTTTCTTTAAATATACTCCTAGATATTTCATTTTCTTTGAGGCTATACTAAAAGGTATTGTGTTTTTGATTTGAGTTTCTACTTGATGGTTCATGGCATATATGAATGCTTCTGATTTGTATATATTTATTTTGTAACCTGAGACTTTACCAAACACATTTGTCAAATCTGGAAGTCTCTTGGATGAATCCATGGGGTTTTCTAGGTATACTATCATATCATCGGCAAAGAGCAAGAGTTGGATTTTAACTGCCCCCACTTGGATGCCCTTAATATTCCTCTCTTGCCTGATTGCTATAGCTAGGACTTCAAGTACTATGTTGAATAGAAGAGGAGATAGTGGGCATCCTTGTCTATTTCTGGTTCTAAGAGGGAATGGTTTCAATTTTTCCCATTCAAAATGATATTAGCAGTGGGTTTGTCACAAATGGATTTGATAAATTTAAGGTATGAGCTGTCTATGCCTACTTTGTTAAGAGTTTTTATCATAAAGGTGTGTTGGACTTTGTCAAATGCTTTTTCTGCTTCTATTGACAGAATCATATGGTCTTTGTTCTTGTTTTTATTTATAAGGTGAATTGCATTTATAGACTTACATATGTTGAACCAGCATTGCTTCCCTGGAATAAAGCCCACCTGGTCATGGTGAATTATTTTTTTGATGTGCTGCTGAATTCTATTTGCTAAAATTTTGTTTAGGAGTTTTGCATCTATATTCATGAGGGATATTGGTCTGTAATTTTCTTTTTTTGTTGCGTCCTTTTCTGGCTTTGGTATCAATGTGATATTGGCTTCATAGAATGAGTTAATCTAAACACCATGTCACACAACACTGCCACAGTAGCAAGGGACTTCAACACTCCACTGAATGATCTGGATAGATCCTCCAAACAGAAAGTAAGCAAAGAAATAATGGACCAGAACAGAACCCTTGATCAAAAAGATCTGACAAATCTCTACAGAACATTCCACCCAAATGAAGTTGAATTTACATTCTTCTCAGTAGCCCATGGATTCTTCTCCAAAATTGATCACATCATAGGCTGAAAATCAGATCTCAAAAAATTTAAGGAAATAGAAATTATACCTTGTATCTTTTCTGACCATACTGGTATAAAATTACAGTAAAATTCCTGCAGAAACACTCAACGCCCAAGGAAATCATGGAAACTAAACAATCTATTATTGAAAAATTATTGGGTCAATGAGGAAATTCAGAGAAAAATCAAGAGTTTCTTCGAACAAAATGATAACAGTGACACTTGTTCCCTAAACCTGTGGGATACAGCAAAAGCTTATCTGAGAGGAAAACTAATAGTAGTAAATGCTCACACCCAAGAAACAGAAAGCTTAGATACTGACTACCTAATGAATAGGGTCAAGGAATTGGAAAAAGAAGAGCAAACAAATTCCAATACTTCTAGAAGAAAAGAAATAACTAAGATCAAAGTTGAACTAAATGAAATGGAGAATAAGAGAACTATACTGAAAATTAACAAAACCAGAAGCTGGTTTTTTGAAAAGATAAACAAAATTGATGGCCCTCTTGATAGATTGACAAGGACTCAAAGGGAAAGGACTCTAATAAACTCAATAAGAAATGAAAAAGGAGAGATCACAAGAGACACCACAGAAATATAAAACATTATGTTTGACTACTAAAAAAAATTATATGCCCCAAAACTACATAACAAAGAGGAAATGGACAAATTCCTGGATTCATACAACCTCTGTAAGTTCACCCAGGAGGTAACAGAATTCCTGAATCTCAAACTCAGAAATTGGAACAGTAATTAATAACCTCCCCAAATGGAAAAGTCCCGGACCAGATGGCTACACTTCAGAGTTCTACCAAACATACAAAGATGAATTCATACCTATACTACAGAAACTGTTCCACACCATTGAGAAGGATGGTATACTTCCTAATTCAAATGGGAAATTTTCAAAAATTATATTGAATAAAAGTGAAAACATTACATGTCAAAATTTGTGAGATGCAGTAAAATATATTTAGAAGGAAACTTTTAGCATTAAAAGCTTATGTTAAACATAAAATGATGCTTTAATTTCCTTTTCTAAGGCATGGATTGACTACTTTTTTTCCTGTGAAGAAACAGAGAGTAAATATTTTAGGCTTTGAGGGTCACGTATAGTTTGCATTGTATATTCTTTCTATTTCTTTTCTTACAAACATTGAAATGTTAAAAATGATTCTAAACTCATTACTTTTATAAAAACAGTCCACGGGTCATAATTTCACTATCCAATATAATCAGTATTCACATAAAAAGTAGAAAAAGATACACAAATAAAAGTTATTAATGGATATCTTTTATGGTTCAAGATTTAAAAATTTTTTTTTTATTTCAGCATGTTATGGGGGTACAAATGTTTATATTACATATATTGCCCTTGCCCCACCCTAGACAGAGCTTCAAACGTGTCCTTCCCCAACACAGTGTGCACCGCCCCCATTCGGTGTGAATATACCCACCCCTCCTGCCCCTCCCACCTGCCCGACACCTGATGAATGATACAAAGACTGTGAAATGTCTCGCCTATGTTTTTTCTACAAGTTTATTGTTGAAATGTTTACACTGAAGCTCATTATCAACTTTGAGAATGTCTGTATATGCTGTGAAGTACTTACCAAGATTCATTTTTTTCTAAATAGACGTCTAGGTGTTCTAACCTCATTTGTTTTAAAAAATCCTATCTTTCCTAATTGAAATATACACACGAAATTTGTCTAACATAGACTGACCATATTTATGTGGATTGGTATATATGGTAATTTGCTAGGGTTTCCATAGCAAAATACCACAGACTGGATGGCTTAAATAACAGAAAAGTCCTTTTCACAATTCTGGGGGCCAGACATCTGAAATCAAGGTGTCAGCAGAGTTGGCTTCTTTTGAGGCCTCTTTGCATATATTATCATTATAATTAATATAATGTAATAACATAATTGCATATCATTAGCATATGAGTTCTTTGCTGCACATTATGCAATCGACTCTATGTACACTGGGCTTTGTTGTTATTGTTGTTGTTAGAACACATAATTACATCGCAGAACGTAACATAAACCAGAAAACCGCTAATGAGGCTGTGAATAGATATTTTTTTTCAGAAAAGATGTCTGTGGACATTTATAGATAGATTATACAAGCACTCAAGCATTTTAATTTCATTTAAGAGTCTTAAAGTCTTTTTTTCTAAAACTGGAGCCTGTTTTTTTTTTCTCACAGACGCAGTGACAAGCTGGGCTGACTCGGCTGCCACGTTGCCACTGCACTGACACACTAATCGTTGCCTTTAATGGTGAGTGTGCATTCAACTCCATTTCCTCCTGTCATTTGCAATGACATTTACTTTTACAACCCAAAGATGTAACTGTCCTTCTCTTTTGGAACTAGGATCATGTTTAGACACTAGATACATTCTTATTCAAACAAGAATTAAATCAAATTTATCATTTACTGCAATTACACTGAAGCTTTTACAATATGTGACAATTATGTTTGCTTTTATGTATATTTCTTTGAGCCCACAGATCAGGGAAAGAGCTGATATTAAATCAGTAAGTTACATCAGAGTTTGTTTAATTTACTTAATCTAAAAACAGCATAGGGAGGAAGACATTATTATTATCATTTCTGAGACATAAACAATGAGACCAAGGTTTGGAGGAGTTAGATAAATTACACAAGGTCAGAATTTTAATATATAGAGAAATTAATATTTGAATTTAGAGCTCCCAAATTCATAATTCTTTGTTCTATTCAATCTTAAAAATCTACAAAATCGTAAATCAGTGTAAGAGATCATGTGTGCTAAATATACATGCCCTCAAACAGCAGACATTTCCTGTTCCTTGTTGCTGTAATTCCATGTAAACCACATCAGCTTGCACAGATTTCTGTACCCTCATACAATCATGGGCAAGCAAGTGTGTGTGTTCATGTACAACCCAACATACCATTGTTTTATAAATGGGGTCATAAAGAGGGGCTGGTGCTCCTCTTTAGGGGTATGGTTTCCGTTTGGTTCTTCATATTTCTGGAGTTCCTTTGCTGATTTCTTCCCATGTCCACCAGTTGTTGCTCTTTTCCTTTAGGTTTTCGTTTGGGTATTCTCATGCCTTGTTTAGTTTCTGATCTGGTAGGTGGTGTCTGTGGGTGAGATTCGACCACTCCCTGTATTATGAGTCAGTAGGTGCCATGAAGAGGGTCTACAGGGTGTCCTGCTTGTCAGTAGGTGGCGCCTGCTTGGAGGAACAGGCTATGCTGTTGTTTTTGTGACCTTGATCAGCTCTTGTTCCTCTAGAGAGGCACTTTAGTGCCTCAGGTGGTGGGTGGGGCCCTGGGACTTTCAGGTGTGTCCTTTTCTCCCTGTCAGTGAGGGCTGGTCTGGGAGTGAGTCTGGGCAGAGCTGGGTTGGGTAAGCCCGCCCTCAGGCACCACCAATGCCATTATCAGGGGTCAAAGTTCTGTTCTCTGCTTCCAGGAAAAGCTGTCAGGGAGGGGCTGGAATGGACTCGCTCAGTCAGAAAATCTATGTGTGGAGTGGGGCTATCTGAGCCCTGCAATCTGGAGCAGACCTGGCTCCTTTCCACCCTCCCCAACTCTGTGGCTACTCCTGGGCCTCTGCCAGCAGGCCAGACCTCACACCACTGGGCCTCCCTGGCTGTGGTGCTGTCTAGGAGGTTCCCTGCACAGGAACACCACCTGGGCTGGGAACATGGCCTCCCTTTGGGAGGAGGGTTGCCCTCTAGGACGCTGATCTGCCCCTGAAGGCACACACCTCAGTAGGCTGTTCACATATATCCCTTCTGTGCCCTGGGCAATGCGAGACCTGGGTGCACAGGATCGGGTCTGCTGGTCTGACCTCTGGGCCCCAGAGTTCAAACTATATCCCCACCAGGGAGAGGACTGCCAGTCTCAATTCACCCACGGGGAGCCCAAGCTGGGTCTATGTCTCTCAGCCTCAGGGTTGCCCCGTTCTCCTGGGATCATCATGCCAGCAGCACCTGGGAGGGCTGGTGCATAGGGAGCTCACGGTATGAATTCCCCTCAGTCAGCTGTTTGGCCCCAAAAGGGAAGGTCCCTTTCCCTGGAGATGCCTCTGCCTGGTGGCTATATTGTCTCTCTTGGCAGCCACAGGTAGGGTCGGGGGAAGGGAGAAGGAGACAATATGGCGCCTGTTGCACTGCTCCGGTCTGTGCACAGGGAAGTGCCCTGCAGGAGTTTGGAGCCTGGTGCCACGTCCACTACAGGCTTACCGCTCACTGGTGGTGGCCGTCTCTGGGATGGTGTCCGCAGGTCTCTCCACCCGCTGGGGAGCCCACCAGCAGTCCGAGATGCAAGGGAGGGGAAAGTTAACCGCTCCACCTACCCTTGCCGCTGGTCTCCAGGCTGCTCTGGAGGCCTCTGCTTCCAGTTCTCCTCTGCAACCTCCTCCTGTGGAGTCTCCCGTGGTCTCAGGTACCCCTCCTTGTCCTATGTATGCTCATCTTCTTGTTTCTTTCTTCTAATTTCTGCTAGAATCTGTCTTTTCTGCAGAGACACTCTGTCTGGCAGTGTTTCTCGTCTGCCATTTGATTATCTCTTCACCTGGAAACTAAATTTCTATTGAGAAAAAGTTAAATATAAACAAATAGGGAAATACTCTATTTTGATTAATTGGAAGACTCAACATTGTTAAATTGTCTGTCAATTTATCTGAACTTGATCTATAGATTCAAAGCAGCCCAATCAAAAATCTTGCTAGGTTTTTTGTCGATAACTAGAATACAATTCAGAGCTAATAAATAGACCTATACAAAAATGGTCAAGTAATATTTGAAAAAAAGGCAGACAATTAAATGGAAATAGGATACACTTTTCAAAAAATGATGGAGGAACAATTGGGCATTCATACACACACACTCACACACGCACAAACATGAAATAGGCTTTAGATCTTTCCAAAATATAACTTTAAATGGATCATAGGCTTAGATGTAAAATGAAAATCCATAAAAAATTCAAGAATGAAATATAAGAAAATGTAAGTGACTTTAGTTTTGGTAATGAAATTTTTGAAACGGCAACAATAGCATGGTCCATTTAAAAATGGTAAGTTGGAGTTCTTTAAAATCAAAATCTCCTCTTTGAGAAGTCCTTGTTAAGATAAAGAATAACAAGACATAGTTTGGAAGAAAATCTTTGCAAAACACACGTGTGATAAATGACTAGTAACCAAAAATACACAGAGAACTCTTAAAACTCATCAAGTAAGAAAATAAACAATCCAATTAAAAACAGACAAAAGCTCTTAAGAGATAATTCACCAAAAAAAATGTACAGATGGCAAATAATCATGCAAAAAGATGTTCAACATATGTCATTAGGGGATTGCAATTTGAAACAATAAAAAGATACCACTGTGAACCTATTAGAATGGCTACATTTCTAAACACTACCAATGACAACTGCTGGTGAGGATATGAAGCAACACGATCTCTTATTTATAACTGATGGGATTGAAAAATGGTATAGTCATTTTGGAAGATGGTTTGTCGATTTCTTACAAATTTAAAGATAGGCTTATAATGCAATTTAGCAATCATGCTCCTAGATATTCACCCAATTGATTTGAAAACTTATGTCACATAAAAATCTTATGAGAATGTTTATTACTGTTTTATTCATGATTGCCAAAACTAGAAGAAATCATGATGTCATTTAGTAAGTGAATGGATTAAAAAATTGGTGCTACATTCATACATTGATACATGTTACATTATTCAATAATTTTAAAAATGAGCTATCAAGCCACACAATGACATGAAGGAATCTTAAATTCACAGGGCTGAAAAAAAGAAGCCCCTGTGACAATATTTCATGCTATATGATTCCAACTACAGGACATTCTGGAAAAGGCAAAAGTATAAAGACAGTAAAGATCAGTGGTTGCCTAGAGTTCAGGAGGGGGAGTAGGATTAAACAGCTAAGCACAGGGGAGTTTTAGGGGACTGGATCTATTTGCATGACACTGTAATGGTCTATACCTCACATTACACATTGAGCTTTATAGCACCAAGAGTGAACATAAATGAATATGATTTAAAAAGATAATGTAGCAGGTCGGGAATCCATGGAAAGAATGCAATTTGTGACAAGATTATCTAAATGTGTTTTAAAACAATGTATAAAACAACCTCAGTTGAGGATGTGTGTGTTGTAGGGGAAAAAGGAGTGCTCACTTAAGTAACTTTGGAAATGAGTAAATACTATAAAGGCAAAAGGAATTACAATTAGGCACTGTACTCTTGCTGATAAAGTTGTTTGCACATGAGCAAGGATTAACAATTCTGTTACTGCTGCATATGTATATTGGAACTGAACAGTTAAGTAAATTGGTGGCACATAGCGGGAGAGGGCTCTCCCTGTTAGGGTGGCAGGTTATAGGTAAGAAGGGAATGAGAGTAGAATGATTCATATAGTAAAGTATTGGAGCTGGAAACATCAGTATAAACTCATGTTTAGCTAATGTAGAAGGTGATGGCTAAGTATACATCTAGTTTTTTAATTTCAGAATATTGTAAGGGTACAAAAGTTTAGGTTACATATATAGCCCTTTCACCACCTGAATCAGAGGTACAAGTGTGTCCATCCCGACACAGTGCACACTGCACCCATTAGGTGTGAATATACCCATCTGGTCCTCCCCCCTCCAGACCCAACGAATGGTACTACCATACATACATGTAAGTGTTGATCAATTAGTACCAATTTGGTGATTAGCATGTGTGGTACATGTTTTTCCACTCTTGTGAGAGTTAACTTAGGAAAAGGATCTCTTGCTCTACCCATGATAACAGAAGAGGTGTTAGTTCACCATCATTTTTTTGTGGCTAAGTAGTATACTATTGCATACATTTATTACATACATTTTATTAATCCACTTACGTATTGATGGGTACTTGGGTTGATTCCGATCTTTGAAATTGTGAATTGTGCTGCTATAAACGATGAGGGCACATGTCTTTATTATAGAATGTATTTTTTCCCCCTTTGGGTAGATACCCAGTAATAGGATTGCTGAATTGAATAGTAGTTCTACGTTTTATTCTTTATAGTATCTCCCTACTCCTTTCCATAGAAGTTGTATTAGTTTTCAGTCCCACCAGCAGTGTATGAGTGTTCTTATCTCTCTGCATCCATGCCAACATTTGTTGTTTTGGGACTTTTTGATAAAAGCCATTCTCATTGGAGTTAAGTGATATCTCATTGTGGTTTTGATTTGCATTTCCCTGCTGATTAGAAATGTTGAGCATGTTTTCCTATGTTTGTGGGCCATTAGTCTATCTTCTTTTGAAAAGTTTCTGCTCATCTCCTTTGCCCACATTTGAATGGGGCTGTTTGATTTTTACCTGCTCATTTTCCCAAATTCTATATAGATTCTAGGCATTAGCCCTTTATCTAGCATGCAAATATTTTCTCCCATTCTGTAGATTGTCTGTTCACTCTAGTGATATTTTCTTTGGTTGGGCAGAGCTTTTTAATTTGATCATGTCCCATTTATTTATTATTGCTGATACTGTGATTGCTTTTGGTGTCTTCTTCATAAATTCGTTGCCTCTGCTGACATCTATAAGAGTTTTTCCAAAATTTTCTCCTAGAATTCTTAATGGATTCATGCCTTAGGTTTAAGTCTGTTATCCATTGTGAGTTGATTTTTATGAGAGGTAAGAAGTGAGGATCCTGTTTCCGTCTTCTACATGTGGCTATCCAATATTTCTAGCACCATTTATTGAATAAGGATTCTTTTCTCCAGTGTTTGTTTTGGTCTACTTTGTCAAAGATCAGATGGCTATATAAGGATGGTTTTAACTGTGTTTTCAGTGCTATTCCACTAGTCTATGTCTCTGTTCTTGTGCCAGTACCATTATTTTATTTTCCTGTAACCTTGTAGTTTATACTATAATGTTGAAGTAGTCTGGCAAATGAAGTCTGGTAAATTGATGCCTCCCAATTTGTTCTTTTTGCTTAAGGTTGCTTTGGCTACAAGATCTTTTCTGGTTCCATACAGTGTAGAATTATTTTCCTAGATCTTAAAAAAATGATGTTGGTATTTTAATAGGGATTGTATTGAGTCTGTAGATCACTTTGGGTAATATAGATATTCTAAAAATGTTGAGTCTGCCAATCCATGAATGTGTATGGTTTTCCATCTGTTTGCATCCTTTGCTATTTCTTTCCTTGGTGTTTCATAGTTCTCCCTGTAGAGGTCCTTCACTTCCTTAGTTAAATATATTCCTAGATATTTTATTTTCTTTGTTTCTATTGTTAAAAAGTATTGAGTCTTTCCCTGTAGAAGTCCTTCACTACCTTAGTTAAATATATTCCTAGATATTTTATTTTCTTGTTGCTACTGTTAAAAGTATTGAGTCTTTGATTTCGTTCTCAGTTTGACTGTTTTTGACAGATAGTTTGACCTCTTCTACCCCCATTTGAATGCCCTCAATTTGCTTCTCTTGTCTGATTGCTTCTGGCTAGTACTTCCAGCACTAATAGAAGAGGTTATAGAGGATAACCCTGTACTATTCCAGTTCTAAGGAGAAATGCTTTCAATTTTTACCCATTCAGTATGATATTGGCTGTGGGTTTGTCCTATATGGCTTGTATCATTTGGGGGTAAGTCCTTTCTACCCATATTTTCTAAGGGTTCATATCATAAAAGCATGCTCAATTTTGTTCAGTGCTCCTTCTGAAGCTATTGAGAGGATAATCTCTTGGATGAAGCCATTTAGTAATGATAGATTATTTTTTTGATGAGCAGCTGAATTTGATTTGCTATGATTTTATTGAGAATGTTTGCATCCATATTCATAAGGGATATTGGCCTGTAGTTTTCTTTTTGTTGAGTCCTTTCCTGGCTTTGGTATAAGGGTTATGTTGGTTTTTATAAAACATGTTGGGGGGATTAATTCCTTCCCAATGTTGTGGAATAATTTCAGCAGGATAGGAACCAGTTCTTCTTTAAGGTCTGGTAGAATTGGGATGTTAAACCATCTGGTCTGGGATTTTTTTTAAAGGATGGTTTTTTATTACTGCTTCAATTTTGGTACTTGATATTAGTCTGTTCAAGAATGTTGTTTCTTCCTGATTGTGCCTAAGGAGGCTTGTGCTTCTAAGAATTTGTCCATTTTCTCCATATTTTCAAGATTAAGTGTATAGAGATTTTTAGAGTATTCAGATATGATATTTTTTATTTCTGTGGTATCAGTGTAATTTCTCCTTTTTTCATTCTGGATTGAGTTTATTAGAGTCCTTTCTTTTTTGTTTTTGTTTAATCTAGCAAGAAATATGTCAAATTTCTTTATGTTTTCAAGAACCAGCTTTTTGTTTCAGTTATCTTTCATATAGTTCTTTTATTATTGATTTCATTTAGTTCTGTTCTGATGTTGGTTATTTCCTTTCTTCTGCTGGGTTTGGTATTGATTTGCTCTTCCTTTTCCAGCTCTTTCAGTTGATTCATTAGATTGTTGATTAGTTATCTTTCTGTCTTTTGGATATAGGCATTGAAGGCTATGAATTTTCCTCTCAGGACTGCTTTAGCTGTGTCCTACAGATTTTGATAATTTGTGTCCCCTTTTTCATTTAGTTCAAATAATCTTTTGATTTCCATCTTAATTTCCTCCATGACCCAATAATCATTCATCAGTAGTTTGTTTAATTTATTTCCCATGATTTTGTGTAGAGATGAGTGTTTCTTTTGAAATTGATTTCTAATTTTATTCCATTGTGGTCTGAGAAGATATATCATACTATTTCTATTTTTTAAAAAAAAAATTTAGACATGTTTTGTGGCCTAAGATTGGGTCATTCTTAGAGAATGTCCTATGAGCTGATGAGAAAAACATGTATTCAGTGGTTTTTGTAGAAAGTTCTACAAAATGTAAATGTCTCTTAAGCCCATTTGTAGTAGAGTTCTGTTTAAGTCCATTGTGAGAAAGCTCAATGAAATTCAAGGTAAAACAGAAACCCAACACACACACACACATACACACTCTTACAAACACAACACAAATGCAGGGAATGAATGCAAAATTCACTAAAGAAATTGAAATATTAAAGAAAAATCAAACAGAACTTCTGAACAAGAAAAGTTCATTCAAGGAATTATAAGACACACTGGAGAAGCTTAGAAATAGGTTCAATCAAGCAAAATAAGGAATCTCAGAGCTTGAAGACAGTACCTTTCAATTAACATGTCAGTCACAGAGATAGAGCAGAGAAATAGGAGAAAAGAGTAAAGCCTACAAGAAATATGGGATTATGTGAAGAGGCCTAACATAAGAATCATAGACATCCCTGAAGGTTAAGAAGAAAATAAACAAGGGTTGGATAATCTATTTGAGGGAATAATTGAGGAAAATTCCCTTGGCCTTGCTAGAAATCTAGATATCCAGGTACATAAAGCTCAAAGGACTCTTGAGAGATTCATCAAAAAGAAGAAAACACCATGACACACAGTCATCAACCTAGCCAAAATAAACATGAATGAGGCCCTCCTACAAATTAAATGCCAAAAGTCACAGGTAACTTACCAAGGAAAACCCATCAGACTAATTGTAGTCTTCTGAACTGAGACCTTACAAGCCAGAAGAGCCTGGGGCTCCATTCTCAGTGCTCTCAAACAGAATAATGCCAAGCCTACTATTTTGTATCCTGCAAAACTAAAGTTCACTTATGTGTGGGAAATAAAGTCTTTCTCAGACAAGCAAACACTGAGGAAATTTGTCAAAACAAGAACTTCCTTGTGGAAATACTCAGAACTGTGTTACACATAGATCAGCACAAAAGTCACTCACCAGTGTAAAATTATCCAAAAGCTAAAGGTCAAAGACCAGATATCACGATGAATGAAGACATAAAACAAAGCAACGAAGTTCTACTCAACAGAAATCCACCCCACTTATCAATTCTTTCAATAAATGTGAATTGCTTGAACTGTCCACTAAAGAGACCAAATCGATAAATATACACAAGCCATGTATCTTCTGTTTACAGGAAACACATCTACCCCACAATGACTTATTCAGTCTCAAGGTGAAAGGATGGAAAACAATATTCCACACAAATGGACACCAAAAGAAAGTAGCAGTTCTCATATCAAATAACTCAGTCTTAAAGTCAACAAAAGTAAAGGGAGACAAAGATGGTCATTATATAATGGTGAAGGGAACAACTCATCAAGAAGTCATAACAATTCTAAATATCTATGTACCCAACACAGGTGTGCCCAGATTCATAAAGCAAATCCTACTTAATCTAAATAAAAAGATAAACAACAGCACCCTAGTAGCCGGGGACTTCCACACACCACTGATAGAACAGGGCAGATACTCCAAAGATAAAATAAATGAAGAAATAATTATCAAAAAAATTTAAGAAAAAAACGAATGGAATTTAAATCTAAAGTCCTCAAATATTCTTTGTAAAGATGTTTTCGCTCTTTTGTGCTATTTATTTTTAGATTATGTGTCTGAATTAATAATTACTCAACAGCATTTTTAACAAGCACAACCATGATTCCTTAAGGACAGAAGAGGGAGTTGTCATGAAGTTTACAGTCTATATGCAATGTACCTTCAAACAAGCAGTTATGTTCTTTAAAAAAGTCAGTGATGCCATGCATGGTTACACAAGGGTGTCTGCAAAAATCCAGCCCAGACCATCTAGCACATCTTAGCTTCTCAAGATGTGCACTCTGATGTGAATGGATATGGCCCAGGAAAGGAGGAATGCTTTTTATTTTCATGTGGACAACAATACCACAATTGCCTTTCTCATGCTATTGAACTGGTGATATTGGCAAAAGATATCACCAGTTCAGCTGAGCCATAAATCTGTCTATTCTTTGATGTCTCTCACTATTCCACTACACAAATTTCAATAATCATTGATCCATCCTTTCTGCCCAACTTGTGTAAGTGATCTATTTACATCTTTCTTAGATCAAGTTCCTATGAAGTACATTTTAAAAACAAGATTCCTCTGCAAATTAACAATCAACTCCCTAGTAAAATTAGGCAGGGAAGTGGTACAGGGTAAAAAATAAGACTAACAAGGGTGCAATTTTAAATGCTAGCTTTGGCCTGAATCCACCAGGGACTCTGATCTCATCCTAGCAGCAAGGGAGGTAGGCTCTCATACTTCTAAACTAGTGAGCTATTGCCAGAAGGCTGCCCCAGTGTGTATGGAAACTTCTAGGCAACCCAGCTTCTCTGCGCATGCTGGCAAAGCAGCTCCATTAGCACAAAGATAGTATTTTAGGTGTGAGCCTTAGGGGCCAAAGCACATATAAGCCAGGTGGTGGGCCTACAGAAATGGTCACAGGGATTTGAATGGGTCTGAGGGCAGTGCAATTCTCAGGACACATGTCTCCATTTTCACACACCATTACCTCTTGCTTAGAATACTTGCCTTCTTTCTATTCAGTCTCTCTGAATAAGCTTCACCTGTTCCAAAATTCCATCATGCTGTAGCTGTAGTAATCTTTCAGAAACAAAGATCTGATTTTGTCACCTCCTATTCGATACCTTTCAGAAATCGCTTACTTAATTTATTATAAATTTCAATCACTTAACACGAAATAGAGAACATTGTATGACCTGGTTCCTAATCACATCCTCTCACCACATCCCTCTTATAGTGTGTATTTCAATCTTAGCCAACTACTGGTGATGACATAGACATGTCATATCTTGTTTCACACTGAGTCTTTACCTGGAATGCCCTCCCCTGCACCTGCATTGCTCTTCCTTATCCTTCAGAACTTAACCATGCTATTGAATCTACTGAGGAGGTTCTGCCTGTCAAAAGCTTTCTTATATGTCCTGCTTTTATATTTCCATAATAAATTCTGTAATGGCACTCAGGAGATGGTAGAATTTACATTAAATTGTTCATTTATCAATATGCACAAAGAGATTATGAGATATTTGGATCCTGAGGTTGTTCCATTTTCATCCTTGTATCTTCTAGGTAAGAATAGTGATTGATGCAACATAGTAATTTAATAAGAACTGTATGATAATTATATATTGAGAACGAAATATTGGGATAAGGATATGGGAGATTTTGTATCATTTCATTGAATATAACTCTTTTCAAATTAGTGTTTTTCTCCTCTTTACATAAATTTTATAAAATCTATTTATGGTGAGATTTTTATTTGCAGCTCCTTTGTGCTACAAATTTGCATATAAGAAATAATTTCTAGATTTCATTAATAATAGATGTGCTATCAAAATATCACCCAAGTGCAATGCAATTCTAAATATAAAAACTGCAAAAATGAATTATCAGCAACATTTCTTTTAACTATGTCAAGCTTGATAAATGCCTACTGCAGGCAATTCATCAACTCTTATCAAGGAAAACAAATATTTAATGAGAGAGTAGCACCTCAAGCAAGTGTGAACATTCTTTGAGATTGCTTTGATAGAAAGAATCATTCAAATTATTTTTTACACTCATGTACTCAAACTCATCAACCCCATCTCTCAGAAGCAGAGCTAAAAGTAACTGACATTAGTAATCTATGCTAAGTATTTCATATTTACAAAAGCAATCACAGGATTTAAAATGTTTACAAGGAGACGGAACATTTTAAAAGTCTATTTAAGCAACAAGTTTGCTCTGATCTATTAATTTTACAGATGTTCACTTGTTTCCATGGAGAGCAATATTCTGATAAGATATATTTTGATGAAGTTTCTAAGCAGAGTGCTGTAGATTTAAAGATTCTTGGGAAAACTGGCAGAAAAAGAAATTTGGGAGTGATATCTGCAATCTGCATGTGTGGATTCAGACAATTTTGCAGCCATCTCTGTCTCTAAGGAAAGTGGCATCCATCACAGAAAATATTGACATGAATTAAGCACTCTAGCTTTTGTTTTTAAAAGGTTACATTTTAACAAACATTTTAAAATAAAAATGATTGTTTCGATAATTGAACACACAGTTGTACTTGTTCAGACATTAATATTTTAAACAGGTCGTATGTTGAAATCTAAATTCTTGGAATTCATAAAATTATTATGGAAGCTATTAAGTAACGGGTTTTGAGAATGACCATTTAATTTTGTGGGTGTGTGTAAAGCTATTGCTTTTGGCTTCATTTTCATAATTTAGATACAGCTCATGTCTTTTCTGATGAAAGTAGTTTAATAATTAATTTCTTCTAATTTTCCACTAACCAGAAATATTAAAATGCAAGACCTCCAAATTCTATAATTCACTTTTTCCACCTGACCTGCTCAGATATTTTGAGTCCTAAATTCATGCCCAATGCAAAATAGAAAAATCGTTAATAAAATATCGATGGCATGAAGTATTCTTTTTAGGCAATTGGTATGTAACTCATATTGAGATGGCCTTTTCCGTGTCATTATGGAAATACATGTGTCAGTAATACGTAAAGAAAAAGCTTAATTCTGTATGTTTTCTCTCCCCAACAATGCACCTTTAAATTTTTTTTTTCTAGAAATGGTATCTTTTTGTTTTATTCATTTTCACTGCTGTATGAAGTATTTGGAAACATACACATAATCAGTTGTTATACTGTTTATCTTACTAAGAACAAAATGACTCCCAAGGTTGTTTTGTTTTGTTTTTCATAAGTGTATGTTTTCATATTCCCACTCCACCAACTTGGCTATAAGCTTTGTAATCACTAATGTGAGAGCCATTATTTACTGACATTGTCCAAAGATTATGTTTTACTTACATAGAAAATTCTCTACAATTTTTAGTAATTAGGTCAGAAAAAAATATCTTCTTATGTCCCTTCTAGAAAAGACACTGATAATTAAGCAAGTCAAAAAACTGCTTGAAGCAACTCTCTTCATTAAACACAGAGATGAGTTCTTTCAGAATAAATGCTTCAGTGTAAGGGAAGGGGAAGTAGGTAGGCCAGAGGCAGTAATGTACTACCAGGTATCTGCAGATCCTTGGAAAGACCTGGCTTAATGCCATGGTATATTACAGAGCATTATTATTTTCACTATTTATCATTGAAGCACACAAAACTTTTGGTAAATCAGGAGAAGTGCCTATATGATTTCATTTTTCTGTCAAGTAACCGGTAGATGTGGCATGTTGCTCAGTGAGTGCGGAGAACAAACACATTCATCCCAGGTGGACATATGGCTCAGATACTCACATACCACTATTCTGCTATAATGGAAATTGTTACCAAAACAATTACCGTCCATGTACCCTGTCCAATAGGATATAGTTCCTTCCCCTTATCTAAGACAACTGCTAACCTGTGTTTGGTGCCTATTATTATAATTCCTTTACTTATGTTCTTCTTACTTATAACACATCCTCATTCAAGCAGGTTTTTGGGTTTACATGCTTTAAATCCTTGTGTAAGCAGTATCATACTACATATATTATTTTGCAACTTACATTTATGTTAAAAATAAGAGATCTGAGATTTACCATACTGATTTGTGCAGCACTAGTTTCCTTGTGATTATGTTTCTTTAACAATTGTTTTTATCTTTATATAATAATATTTATCAATAACTACTTCTGTGGTTTATAATTTTTAGTTTTTAGAAATTCTACCTTACATTAATATTATAAAGATATATGTTGAATACTTTCCTCTAAAATGTTATATATTTTTGTTTTTCATTTAAGACCTTGGAACTAATTTCTATGAAGGCACAACACTGGTGTGATCTATACTCATACAGAACATAGCCCGGCGCCTCTCCATCGTGTCAGAGGAGGCTATCCCTTCCCTCCGGATCGTTTTTTCCATCTCTATTATTTGTTAATTTCCATATCTGTGTGGCTTTCTGTGTACATGTGTTGTTTTACTGGTTCATTATTCTACCAATTTGGAGGGTCTAATTAATATGGCTTTAAAATAGGCCTTCTCTCTGCCAGGCTTAGTTGCCCCCTGTGTTCGCATTATTTGAGGGTGCCCATATACCCTTCTTTTCTCTTTCGACATGTATTTTAGGGTTCGTTTATCACCCATTCAATTCTTATTTTTTATTTCGTCAATAAATATTTATTGAGCATACCTGGTATTGTACTAGTGCTGAAGGCAAAAGACAGATGCAAACTCTGCACTCAAAGAATTCACGCTGCAGCTTAAAATCCTACCCTAACAATTTTTCTGCCCAGATCCTGGATGAAGATGAGCCGAGGAAAATAAAGATATCATCAGTGGCAGACAAGGGTGGTAAGTCAGGAGTCAGTGCTGTAAACCACTTGCTTTCATCACAACAAGCTCTCTCATACACAGCAAAATTATGAAGAGCCCAAAGATGTCTCTAAGACTTCACTGTTTCGATGGCCATTTTAAAAGATATGAAAAATAGAATTAAAGATATTTTCCATGTAATATACATTTTCAATGTAAATAAAATATGTTGTTTAAATGTATTTTAAAAATAAAATACCAAGAAAATGTCTCCATGAATTTTTAAAAATAAATATAAACAACAAAAGGTGCTATTTGATATTATCACCGATAATTCTAATATAAGGTTTGGAAACAGTTTTGATACAAACTTTCAAAATTACATCTTCAATTCCAAATATAAATCAAATTTTCAAGTGATCACTTCTGTTGCCTATAGATTTTAAGCATACATGTGCATTTATTTCATGTGTGAAGGTGACTGAATGCAGAATACACATGTCAGCCAATGAGATTAACAGCAGTGTACTGAACTAATTTTATGAGCTTTGCAATAAACTTAACAGCTATATCCAGTAGCTTACTTTTATTTTGCTATAAACTGAACACAGAATTTTCATGAAATTTTTATTGTTTCTATTTATTATATATGATAGTGCCAACTTCTAACTTGCTAGCATATAAATGTTGGTGAGCAAACTTTCTAGTGGCAAACAATAAACAGTATTGCCAATACAAGTATATGACATTTTGATAATTATCTGTTTATTTTAGTTAAGTGATTATTAGTTTAGTTTTGTACACTTACATGCTTTAATCATCAAGATTTTTTCACAACAGATTTATTGAGGTATAATTAAAATACTATAAAATTTATCCCTGTAAAGTGTGCAATAAAGTGTTTTTTTAGTATATTTACAGAATTGTGCAGCCATTATCATCAAAATACAGAATATTTTCATCATCACAGAAAGAAACCCCAGACCTATTGACAGTCACTCCTAATTTTCCTAATTTACCTATTTCTCTATTCCTTGATAAACACTAACCTACTTTTTGTCTCTGTGGATTTGACTGTTTGGGAAACTTTATGTAAATGGAATCAAACAAGACATGTTCTTTAGTGACTTGTTTCTCTCCCTTAAAATAATGTTTCCAAGGTTCATCCACATTGCGGCAGGCCTCAGTACTACATTCTTTCATTGTTAAATAATATTCTATCATGTGTATATGACATAATTTATCCACTTATTGAATGATGGATATTTGGGTTGTTTCCACCTTGTGGCTATTGTGAATACGCACGTGCAAATGTTTGTGTGGACATGTTTCCAGTTCCCTTGGGTGGACACCTAGGAGGGAAATTGCTGGATCACTATTAAAAGTGCTGGATTTCTATGTTTAATTTTTGAGTAACTACCACATTGTTTTCCATAATGTCGCAACCATTTTACATTCCCGTGAGCACTATGTGAGGCTTGCGGTTTCTCCACAATCTTGCCCATACTTTTTATTTTCTGTCTTTTAGGTGTCTTTCTAGTTGGTGTTTTTCGTCACTTGTTCTTTTGATGTTATATCTAAGAAATCATTTCCAAATCCAAGGTCACAAAGGTGTATTCCTATGCTTTCTTCTAAAAGTTTCGCAGTTTTATCTTTTATAATGAACTAAATAATACATTTGGAATTATTTTTTATTATGATTGGAGAAAAGGATCCAACTTCATTATTTTGCATACAGATATCTATTTGCCCTGGCACCATATTTTGAAAAGATGATACTTTTTCCCATTAAATCATCTTAACACACTTATCAAAAATCAGTAGGCTATAAATGTTAAAGTGTATTTCTAGACTCTCACTGCCTTTCCATTATTCTGTAGATTGGCCCTCATTCTAATACCATGCTGTCTCAATTACTGTACATGTGTAGGAAGTTTTGAAATTGGGAAGTTTTAATTCTCCACTTTTGTTCTTCATTTCAGGAAAGTTTTGATTGTTCTTGGTTCCTCACACATGCATATGAATTTTAAAACTAGCTGACAAATTCTGGGGGAAAAAACCCAGATGGCATTTTGTTAATGTTTGTATCGAATCTCTAGATCAGCTATGGATTGTTGCAATTTTAACATTAAGTCTTAAGTTCCAGTAACATGGTTTTTTTTTTTTTTTTCCATTTTCGATCTTATTTAATTTCTTGCAGGAATCCTTTGTGGTTTGTTATATACAAATCTCTCAATTCTTTTGTTAAACTTATTCCTTAGTGTTTTGTTACTCTGACATATTGCAAATGGAATGTTTTCACAATTACACTTTTAGATTTTCTTTGCTAATGTGTAAATATAAAATGGATTTTTATATCGAATCCTGCAAACATTCTAAACTTGTTTATTAATTCTAACAGCTTTATAAAAAATGAATTCCTTAAAAAAATTTATATACAAGCTCATGACATTAGTAAGGATTGTTTTACTTCTTTCTTTCAAATACGGATGCCCTTTTTTCCTCTTGTCTTAAGAGGAATTTTCCCTAAAACCTCCACTAAAATGTTGAATATAAGTGGAAAGGGCAGACTTCTGTGTCTTGTTCCCAGTTTTAGAAAGAATTTAGTCTTTCAGCATTAACATAATGATAGCTGCGAGTTTTTGTTAAACGGCCTTTACTGGATTGAGAAAACTCTCTTCTATTTTTAGTTTATTGAGTGTTTTTATCTTAAAATATTTTTTTTATTTGGGCAAGGGTTTTTCTACATCTATTAAGATGATTATGATTTATTAATATTTTGTTCTTAACTCTACTGATGTGGTATATTACATTAATTGGTTTTCTTAGGTAAAAAACAGCCTTGTCTTCTAAGGATTAATTCCAGTTGATCATATCATGTAATACTACTTTATATATTGCTGTATTCTATTTCCTTTTATTTTATTTAGGATTTTTTTGAATGTATATTCATGAGGGATATTGTTCTATAGTTTCCTCTTCTTGTGATATTTTTATCTGGATTAATAACACAATTCAATCTCTTTACTTGTTTAGGTCTAATCAGATTTTTATTTCTTATTGAGTAAGTTTTGGTAGTTTGTATATTCCCATAAATTTATATAATTCATCTAGGTTATCTAATTTGTTAGCATACTATTGTTTATAGTATTCTCTTAAAATCCTTTTCATTTCTCCAAAGTCTATAAGAGATATTGCCTCTTTTATTCCTGATTTTAGTAAGTCTTTTCTTTTATTTATTTATCTTTTTGGTCAGTTTATCTAAAATGTTTTCAATTTTGTTGTTTTTTTCAAAGAACTAAGCTTTCGATTTCATGCATTTTCTATATTCTTCTCTATTGTCTATTTCATTTATTTCTACTCTAATATTTATTATTTCTTTCTTTCCTAAACCCATGACTTGAGTTTATTCTGGTATTTTCTTCTTTTTTTCATTTTTTCTTTCTTTCTTTTTTCTCAAGTTTCCTAAGTTTGAAGGCTAGGTTAGTAATTTGAGATCTTCTTTTTGAAGAAAGGCATTTGTTGCTATAAATTTTCTTTTAAACTCTTTCTTATTTACATCCCATAAGTTTTGGTTATTATATTTTGGTTTTCATTGATATCACAGTAGTTTTTTTATTTCTTTTGTGTTTCTTCTTTGGCTCATATTTTTATTTAAAAGTATGTTGTTTAATTTCCAAATAGTAAATTTCTCAGATTTTCTTCCATTATTGTTATTTCATTCCACTGGGTTCAGAAATCATACTTTATATGATTTATTTTTACCTTTATTTTTATGTTCCTGTTATTTCTTTTATTATATTTTTGTCATTTTGTAGTAGATATCTGGGGATTAAATTAATATCTTAATTTTAAAAATATAATTTGGATTCATACCAAGCTATGTCAATAGTGTACAGAAACATTACTCCAACATAGTCTCATTTCCTTCCTCCTCCTCTGTGCTGCTATTGTCATGTTTATTACATCTTTGTATATTAAACACCCAACATACTTTTATAATGATTGTTTTATGCAGGTGCCTTTTAAAGAAGTTAGGAGAAGTAAAGTGTTCAACACAGTGAGCTTAGACAAGACTAATACAGGGAATCCTGAGAATGAAACCTATGGAGGCACTTTGGGCAGGTCAAAGGGTTACAATGTTACAATTCTCTGGGGGTGAGATTGCTCATTGGTGGAGCGCTAAGATACTGTAGGCTGCTGGTTTTCATGTCTACCAGAACATCTAGTATAGAGGAAATTCAACAGCCTCAACTGTACTGTCTTTATCATGATTCATCCATTTTTCCTCATAAACACTTTTAGAATACAGCAAGCTTTGGCTAATTTTCAGTTTTCTGAGAAGTTTATTTCGACAATATTTGCCAGTGTTCTATTTGATTTTATGGTGGACTCTGATATAATAAAAGTCCTTTCTTCTATCCTTAAGTTTTATATTTCTAGGGCAAGCAAAGAGAAGAAGAAAGAATGATAGGCACAGAATTTTAGAAGTGAAAGAATCCCTGGAAGAGCAGGAAAAGATTGATGTGTTCTTTCCACTACAATTTCATGGGTGACAAAATAAAATCAGTCCTTCACTATCCTCTAGGCTTCAAGAAGAGATTTAATCATACAAAGTTAGAAATAAAGCTGTTTCAAAGGATTATCTTCAAAAAAATAAGGGCATCTAATAAGGGCATCCCTTTTACAAAACAAAAATAAAAGCAAGAAATGTTTTTCTTATCAGTTTTTTTTATCAGTTTTTTTCTTATCAGTTATTTTTATGATAATCTGTATTTTATTTTATTGATTCCATAGTATAAACCATGTTTGTGATCTTAGACTTTGTTTTACTGACTCACTTTTACTAAAAAGTGATTGTCATCTTCTGAATAAAAGCAGTGATTGTAATTAGCCTCAAGGTTCCCACTGTCTCCTCTTTAGTCCAGTGATGTTGCCTCTCTCCTTTTCCACATAAGTTCCAGCTGTATCCTCTGTGCCCAACACCTAGCTTTTCCTTCTCTAATTCTTTATAATTTGGCTGCTTTTGCATATTTTTTTAAATAGGTAATGTTCTCACCCCAAATAGCATTAGCTTTTCAGAAAGTGAACTAATCCTCTCTTTTTAATTTTCTTTTGATTATCCATTCTTTCAGCTGGTGAACAGAATGAGATCACTTATCATGTGCTTGCTGAACACTGGAGAATTTTCCACAATATATTTTAGCAAGTGGAGCAGTATTAATGTTTAAAAAATATTATTATTTCCTAAACAAATGCTAAAAATTCCAATTTATATAAATACTTACTGATTTATAATTAATCATTGTTTGTGGCACCTATAATAGACATATTTGACATAAACAAAGTCTCTCTTCAAGTGACTTAGTAATTCAATGTGGCAGGTAAAAAGATTCAAAGCTCAACTAGCAGGGCAAATTTTTTAATTTTGATGGACTCCAATTTATCAATTTTTTTATTTTATATATCACACTTTTAATGTCATATCAAGAAACATCTTGCCAAGGCCTAACTGCTCAAGATTTTCTCCTATGTTTTACATTTAAACCTATGAACCATTTTGAATTGATTTTTGTATAAAGTATAAGGTATAAAAAAATTCTTTAGAAGTATATCTTAAAGAAAAAAATATAAAGTGTGAGAATTAGGTTGAAGTTTGTATATTTGTATATATAAATATGTAAATGTTATATTGCATATATATTCGGGATATATATATTTAATATATTATTCACATGCAGTGCATATATGATATTTATGATATATTATATACATAATATATATTATATATAATGTGCATATATAATATGCATATGTCTTATGCATATTATATATAATATATGTATATATTATATATATATAATTGCTCTAGTAATGTTTGTTTAAGATTATCCTTCCTCCCTAAATTGCTTTTGCAGCTTTCTGAAAAATCAGTTAGCTGCACTTGTGTGAACTTACTTCTGGATTCTCAACTCTGTTCCATTCATCTATGTGTCTATCCCTGTGACAAAATCTCACAGTCTTTATTACTATATCTAAATAATGTCTTGAAACTGAGTAGAGTGATTCTTCCTATTTTATTATTCTTTTTTAGAATTCTTTCACCTATTTTAATCCCTTTGCCATTCCATATAAAATTTATAATTACTTTGTTTACATCTTTAGAAATGCTAGAATTTTGATAGAAATCACCTTAACCTGTATATAAATTTGGGGAGAATTGACATCTTTCTTATATTGAATTTAATAACATGAATTCTCTCTTTATTTATTTAGAACTGCTTTGATTTGTTTTAGTATTTCATAGTTTTAAGCATACAAGTCTTGTGGATTTTTTATTAGGTTACACATAAGTGTTTCATTTTTAGAACCATCATATATGGAATTTTAATTTTGATTTCAGTTTTCATGTATTTATTGGTAAGATATTGAAATATAATTTATTTTTGTGAGTTGACCTTCTGTCCCTTCACTTTGGTTAATTCATTTAATATTTTCAGGATTTTTTTTGTAGATTCTCTAAAATTGTCTACATAGGATATGATGTCTTCTGAAACAGGGTCAGTTTTCCATTTTTATTCATCTTTTTTAATTTAAATTATTATGGGGGTACAAATGTTTTTGTTATATGGATCACTTTTGTAATGCTAGAGTCAGGGCTATAAGTGTGTCCATCATCCACATAGTGCTCATTGTAGCCATTAGGTAGGTTTTTACCCATTCCCTCCTTCCCACTCCCTCCTGCTTAATTTCTTCTGAGTTTTCCTTCCCTTCGTGCACATGTGTGTTCATCGGTTAGTTCCAGTTTAATAGCGAGTACATGTGGTGTTTCTTTATCCATTCTTTAGATACTTCACTTAGGATAATGATCTCCAGTTCCATCCAAATTGTTGCAAAAGGAATTAATTCATGCTTTATAAGGCTGATTAGTATTCCATGGTATACATATACCACATTTTGTTAATCCACTCATTAATTGATGGGCATTAGGGTTGATTCCATGTCTTTGCAATTGTGAATTGTGCTGCAATAAACATTGATGTACAGATGTCTTTTTGATAAATGACTTATTTTCCTTTGGGTAAATACCCAGTAGTGGAATTGCTGGATCAAATGGTAGGTCTACTTTTAGTTCTTTGAGAAACCTATATATTGTTTTCCATAGAGATTATATCAATTTGCAGTCCCACCAACAGTGTATAAGTGTTTCTTTCTCTCTGCATCCATGCTAGCATCTATTATATTTAGACTTTTTAATAAAAACCATTCTTACTGGGGTAAGGTGACATCTCATTTTGATTTTAATTTGCATTTCCCCAATGACTAATGATGATGAGCATTTTTTCATGCTCATTGACCATTTATGGTATTGGCACAAAAATAGAGACATAGACCAATGTAACAGAACAGAGAACTCAGATTTAAAACCATTCACATACAGCCAACTGATCTTCAGCAACACAAACAATAATATATACTGGGGAAAAGAAACCTTAATCAATACATGACATTGGGAGAATTGGATAGCCACATGCAGAAGAATGAAATAGGATCCATATCTCTCACCACTCACAAAAATTAATTCAGGATAGATAAAAGATTTATGTCTAAGGCATGAAACCATAAGAATTCTAGAAGAAAACGTAGGAAAAACTCTTCTAGATATTGGCGTACACAAAGAAGTTATGAAGTAGACCCCAATGGCAAACTCAGCAAAACAAAAATAAATGGGTTTTTATTAAACTAAAAAGGTTCTGCACAGCTAAGGAGACAATCAAGAAAGCAAATAGACAACTTACAGAATGGGAAAAAAATATCCACAAACTAGATATCCAATAAGGCACTAATAACCAGTATCTAAAAATAACTCAAGCAAATTCTCAAGAAAAAAAAAGACAAACAACCCCATTAAAAAGCGGGCAAAAGACATGAATAGAAGCTTTTTTATTTATTTCAGCATAATATGGTGGTACAAATGTTACGGTTACATACATTGCTCTTGCCTTCCCTCCCCCTTCAAGTCAGAGATTCAAGCGTGTCCATCCCCCTGACAATGCACATTGCACTTATAATATACATACATACATACATACATATATATATATATATATATAAAAAACCATCTCCTCCTCCCTGCTCCCACCTACCCAACACCCAATAAATGTTTTTGTTTTTTAACATTTTCATTAGATTTTATAACTTTGCCTTTCCCTAGCAAGAGTTAGAGGTAAGCTTTTCAAAAGAAGTTTTCTTTCTTTCTGATTTTCATTCATGTAATTTCCTCATTGTGCTGAATAGGACTTCTAGTTCTATACTCAGTCATATGCTAGTGTTTAACTTCTGGGACTAGGTCTTATCGAGTAACCCAGCTTTTGATTTGTGAGCTGTAATACTCATTCTCGCAAACTTCAGCTGTCGTCTGAGCAGTCTGACTGTCTTGAAACTGCTGCTGTGGTAGGAAGCGCACAGGAGCCCATCTGTGGAGGTCATGTGAAGGGCCCAGAGTTGACATGAACAGGAAGAGGTGCCCCAAGGTGCCCCAGCACCCCATTGCTCAGCACAGCAGTTGTCTGCTGGCAACTGTTGAAGAACTTCAAGCCGAAGCTGATGGGATGAGCCCTTTCTGAACTCCTGACCCACAAAAACTGTGAAAGAAAATAAAGTCATTGATTTCTTTTAGAAGTTCTAATTTTTCAGAGGTTTGCTACACAACAACTGTAACTAGAGCACTATTTGCCAAGTAACTTTATAGACATTAGATGTAGTTCTACAACATATTTTTGCACAAGACTATGATTTCTTTCTGAACAAACACTAAATGTGCTAATATACTCATACTCACTTTTGAATCATAAGCATTCATTGAGTGTGGCATGGATACTGGACACAGTTAATGTAAACAGAAATTTGTCCTCAGTAATTTATAATTAAACTTATAAATTTATACACATAGGCACAGAGCTACCACTAGAAGCGATATATAAGCTTATTACCAATTAAACAATATAGGTGAGGGAACTGTAAAAGTTCACAAAAGAACATTTTTTTGAGTGTTTTAGATAGAAAAGTCTTCAGGAATATGGCACTGTAAGACATCCATCCAGAACAGAAAAGGTAAGAGGACATTTAAAAAGGAATCAGTAGCATGAACATTGAGTTTTCAAGTATATTTTGTAGAACCACAGGTAAAATTATTGAAATCCAGCAGTAATAGAATATCAGCAGGAGTTAAAGGTAATAAGTGACAACAGGCAAAAATTCTCAGCAAATCATTATGGTCATATTATGTGAGAAATAGGAACACTTAACAGTGCTTAGAGAGATGACCACCAGTGACAGGGTGGTGTTTCAGAACACCTGAGGACAATGCATGGGATGAAATGAAAACTCAAACCTCAAAAGAATGGTGCCTGGCAAGGTGATGAATTCCTAGATTTAGACAGTAGAAAGAGGAGAGAAAAAAAAAAAAGGACTGAAGAAAAATGTATTTAAAAATACTTTTCCCTCATTATAAAAATAGAAATAAATAAAATAAAAAATATAAATTAAAAAATTAAAAAAAAATAGAAAAGAAAAAATTTTCATGATTATAACAATTGATGCAGAAAAACCATTTGGCATTAATGATAATGTCATCAATTAACGATAGAAACTATCCAAAAACTAAAAGCAGACAGAAACTTCCTCAACTTGATAAAGAACATTGACACAAAGCATTGTATTTAATAGTGAAAAACTGAATGTTTTCTTCTAAGATTGGGAACAAAGCCAAGATGTTAGCTCTCCTTGTTGCCCAAAATAGCACTGGGAATTCTAGCTGTCACAATAAGGCCAGGAAAGGAAAAGGCAAATAGGTCTGTATCTTTATTGCATCTTTATAGAATACATAATACTCAACACAGAAAATCAAATAATCTGCAAAAAAAAAAAAAAAAAACCCTCCTGAGACTAATAAGTTAATTCAGCAATATCACATCAATAAACAATGAAGGAAAGAGGATTTTCAAATAACACTGCTAGAGTAAGTGAATATCCACAGGCAAAAAAATAAAAAATAAATAAAGAAAGAAAAAAAACCCACCTCCATTTAAACTTGCTGGTGGGACTGCAAACTAGTTCAACCTCTGTGGAAAGCAATATAGAGATAGTTTAAAGCAACACAAGTAGATCTACCATTTGATCCAGCAATCCCACTACTGAGCATCTACCCAAAAGAACAAATGACACTCTACAAAAATGACACCTGCACTCAAATGCTTATAGCAGCACAATTCAAATGAAGCACTATTCAGCTCTAAGAAACAATGGTGATATAGCACCTCTTGTATTTTCCTGGATAGAGCTGGAACCCATTGTACAAAGTGAAGTATCTCAAGAAAGGAAAAACAAGGACCACATGTACTCACCAGCAAACTGGTATTAACTGATCAACACCTGAGTGGACATATAGGAATAACATTTATTGGGTGTCAGACAAGTGGGGGAGAGAAGGGAATGGGTATATACATACATAATGAGTGAGATATGCACTGTCTGGGGGATTTTTGCAATAATTTTATATACTTATATATGTAAGATAAATATATAAGATATAAGACACATCCTGCAACCTTGTTACACTCACATATAAGTTCTAGAAACACTTTGTTGATTACATGGGATATTCTATGTACACAATCACAGGTCTGTGAACAGAGATAGTTATATTTGTTTCATTTAAATCTGTTGGCTTTTCGTTGCCTCATTTCACTGGCTAGAAATTCAGGTGTGATGTGGAAGAAGCTATGAGAGCAGAAATTCTTGTCTATTCCTGATCTTAGGGGGCAACTTCTCAGCTGCTTACAATTAAGTATTATTTTCACTGTTTTGTTGTTGTTGTTTCATGTTTTGTTTTTAATTTTTTTATAGATTACCTTTTCAGTTAAAGGAAGCTTCCTTCTGTCCCTTCCCTAGTGTGCTGTGAGGTTTTTTTTTTTTTTTTTTTTTTATCACAAATGGATATTAAATTGTTAAACTTTAAAAAATTTTATCTATAGCTATTGAGATGAGCATATGATTTTCCTTTTTAGTCCATTACTATTCATCATAATTACACTAATTATTGTCAAATTTTGAAAATCTTTGCATTTCTGGGTTAATCTCCACTTGATTGTAACATATACTTTTAAGACTATCAATTTCTTCTCAGCGCAACCTGAGCTGAATCTCTACTATTTTCTTTCTTTCTTTTTTTATTCAAGATAAAAACAAAGGGATCTTCTGGACAGTGAACGCATGGAAGTACCAAGAGAGTGGAACATGGGAGCTCTCTCCACACCAACCCCATATTTTGCTCTATGCATGTTCTCCTCTTGTCTGTTCCTGAGTTGTAGCCTTTGTAATAAATCAGTAAACCTAGAAAGAGTAAGTCTGCCTGCAGTCAGACACACAGAGCCTTTCATTAAGTTAATAAAGAAAACCCTGGTCTTATACAATACATCATTATGAAAGTTTTGAGGAAAAACATATAAAAGTTAACCTCACAGGATCCCTTCTTCAGATGGCAGCTAATGATTTAAAGAATATATATGACTGAATGCCAGAGCCAGATTCCAGGACACATGTGAAAACACACAAACACTTACACAAATTCTCAGTAAGATTCAAGATGAGGTCAATGAAAGAGTGGGGTTTTTGCAGGCAATTAAGGATATAGACAGTGCAACAAAATAACTTGATACAATGAATAATGTCTTCAAGATACATCAATACTAGAACCTCAGGGCACTTAAACACCAAAAGAAAGTATTTGAGAAGTACTCTAGAAGTTTCAGTGGCACTCTGAAAACCTATTTTAAAGATGGCAAGGAAACGGATGTGTTAAGTGCCAATCGACTAATTCATCAAACGAACTTGTTCCTACAGACCTTTAAAATGATGGCCTGAAAGCTGAATGTTGAGATGTGCTTCCAGTGACATTGCCAGAATTCCATTATTTGTAATTTTAATTTTTGTCTGTATAAACTATCAGTTCCTCTGGAATAGACACAATCAAGGCTATTGAATGGGCTTATTGCCTTTTTACACAATATTTTTTTAAATGTAGCTTAGTCATAATTTCATACTAAAGATTTCAAATCACATTTGCTTTTATCAATTTTTAATAATTATAGCTCAAAAGTTATGTCTTAATGTGTCATTATATTCCATTTCTAAAAAGAATTGTAAATATTAGTATTTGTTTCAGACATTCTAACTTTAAAGTGACATGCTATAAGATAATGCATTTAAAATATTTGGTAAAAAATATTCAATAAATAGTTTATGTATGTTAAAAATATGGACAATAAACATATGAAAAAATGCTGAACATCACTAATCATCAGGGAAATGCAAATTAAAACCATAATGAGATATTACCTTACTCCAGTTAGAATGGCTTTTATTAAAAAGTCCAAAGATAGTAGATGCTGGTATGGATGCAGAGAGAAAGGAACACTTATACACTGTTGGTAGGACCGAAAATTAGTGCAACCTCTATTGAAAACAGTATTGAGATTCCTCAAAGAACTAAGAGTAGACCTAGCATTCAATCCAGCAATCCCACCCATTACTGGGTATCTGCTCAAAGGAAAATAAGTCATTTTATCAAAAAGACACTTGCCCTAGAATGTTTATTGCAGCACAATTCACAATTGCAAAGATGTGCAATCAACCCCAAGTGCCCATCAATTCATGAGTGGATTAACAAAATGCGGTATATGTATACCACGGAATACTTCTCAACCATGAAGAAAAATGAATTAAGGTCTTTTGCTACAATTTGGATGGAACTAGAGATCATTATCCTAAGTGAAGTATCTAAACAATGGAAAAGCAAACACCACATGTACTCACTATTAAACTGGAACTAACTCATGAGCACACAGGTGCATGGAGGGGAATAAAACTCAGTGGAAATCAAGGCGGGGGGTGGTAGGGACTGGGCAAAAACCTACTTAACAGGTACAATGAGCACCATCTGGTTACACTTATAACCTTGGTTCAAGAAGAGCAAAAGTGATCCATGTAACCAAAAACATTTCTTTATGCAACTGAGAAATCTGGAAAATATCAAATGCCTTCTGTTCCTTTTTAAAAAAAAATTATCTGAGATAGTAATGCATAACATTCAGATATTGCTCATTGGGTTCAGCCCTCATTTTCAAAATAAAAACAATGGTAAAAAGATAGAAATATTTATACCTCAGCCTAATAGTAGTATCTGTGAAGGGAAGACAAAAGTGGATTTTATTTTACTCCTTCTACTTCTTCTGTAGTCTTTAAATTTTCTATAATTAGCATACAATAACAAAAAGTTATTAAAATGTTAAAAAGAAAGAAGTGATGTTTTCTCCTGACATTAAGCTATTTGCTCCATTGCCAAATATCATTGTTAAGAAATATTTTATTATTAGTCATATTTATTATCACTAAAAACTACTTTATCATATTTACCTGCCCTTAACAATAAAATGCTTAAATTTCACATCATAAACAATGCCAAAAAACGTAGATATCAATGTATAAGAAAATTAATTCGAAGGTGATTTTATTTAAATGTAAGTAAACAGCAATAATTAAACAAGTTTCAAATAATTTGAAAAGTAAAATATAATCAAAATTGGAAAAGAATAAGAAGAAAATGTTTCCTACACTGTTTACTAAGTATTTTTTCCTAAATTCTGTAGTGGAGAGTGCTCAAGAAGTTTACCGATACAGAGTACAAAAAAAGGTTCGCCAATCATACCAGAATTTCAAGGAGCCAGCGAAGAATTCTTGGAGCAGTTATACGTGACCTGAAACCTGAAAGGTAAGTAAGAATTAACCTGTCGAAGTAGGTAGAAAGTGAGATAGGAAGAGTATCCCTAGTGACGGGGAGATTTATTGGCCAGGTTATAGTCTATGTTGCTAAAACAAAGAGGTCCCACGAATCTCTTAAAGGTTTAATGTTTATTTCTGTCTCTAATGTAAAAGTCTGGGGCTAGGATGCGGCCCAGAGCAGACAAGCCCCTTTAATACATGAGATCATTCATGGCTCGATCCTTTCCATCTTTTTCTTCACTGTTTTCTGAGCATTTTATTCACTGCTAGGTCAAAGTTGGTGCAAGTCCATGCCCACATTTCCCACCCAGAGTAGGGGAGAAAAGAGAGAAAATGTTCAGGAAAACTGGCAGTCGGTGACTTTGTAGATAAATTAAAACCTGTATACAATACTCTGTTCACATTTCACATCTTATTTATCTAAAATCAATTCATATAATTATATAGAATCCATGTAATTATATGGAAGTACTTTGGAGTCATGGAACACAGGGGAAAAAAAGCCTTGAATGATTTCTCAAGGGAGTCTACAAATGGCTCATATCTGTATTTTTTTTCCTTGACCATTTCCCCTCAGACAAGGTTAAAAAGTTAGGAATCCATTGAAGCTATGTTTTCCCTTCTTTAATGTTCTTCTTTTTTTTTTTTAATCATAGTCTCCGATAAATAAATGTGTAGTGTGAATGTCTGTGTTTAAACAGAGTATGTGTTATTTTTTATTCAATATTTTGTAATTTGATTTTTATTTTTACACTTAAGAGTGAAAAAGAAATTTACTCAAATTTAGGTCCCAGAAGCAATTTAGTGAAAAATGAAACAAAACGCCATTTGTATACACTCATGTTTAATACTGCTTAGATATGCTAGTATAGTTGTTAATTAAATTGCAGCATATGCATTATAAATCATATGAGGAATGTGATTTTGTTGATATTTAAAGTACAGAGATGAGTATTTAATAGAAAAGTTCTTGTCAAGAGGTATTCAATTTTAAATAATTATGAACATGGACCCACGTACTTCATAGAAATATCAACCCTTAATTCATTATCTGTTTGCTAACAACCTTCAAGTTTGGCCTTCTGAGTTTACCCCTTTGGGGCAATCTGGCACTTGGATACGTGCAAGAACGTCTGACTCATTTACTTAAGTGAAGTGCAGCCTCCCTCCTCTGCAGCCCACGTGCCGTGCCCATCCATCACAACTTCTCCTTCCCGCTAGAGCCTTCACTCAAATTTTTATGACCATTTTTCATTGTATTTGTTCTGTTACTCTAATAAGCTCCTTGGAGGCCATAATGTTGCTCTATTAATTTCTGTCTCCCACAGACACAAATTAGGCAATCAAAGTTTCTCGAAAGGCATTGTGAGGTTTGCCTTATTTTCCTTAATTTTACCTATCCAAAGTGTCCTTGTCTTTACTGTAATTCAACCTACTAAAAACAAATTTTTCTTGAATTGCCTGGTGTCAGTAATTGGAACTAAAATTATATGGTACAGATTGAGCTAAGTGGCCACTTTACTATTTGTCCATCCTAATGGTCCTAGTAATTATAGAATGCCCCATTCCTGCTGGGCTGTATTCCCTTCTGGATCTGTGAATCCTGGAAAAAGATAGGTGATTCAAGGAAATGCATTAACAAATCTAGTGAAATGCTAGAGCTAATGCCCATATTGACTTGTGTTCTCTAAGTATTTAGTTTCCTTATAGAACTAAGAGCATTTAATGACTCCAAAAGTGAAAAATCTGATATCAAAAGATAAATAGTCATGACAAATGAATTGTTTAATTTTAATTCTGCAAATATTCTTTGGCTATATATCACCACAAATCTATGTATTAAATTTTTTCTTATATAAGTCTAAAAGAGAACAGTGGCAATATAACTAGTCTGACATAAGTCATTTATTCTAAATGTAAAACTTACTGATAACTGTTTGCCATCAGAGAAGGTTTATAAATTTTGATTTCTTTAAATTTATAGTGTTACAAATTTTCTATACTTCAAAATAAATCATCTTTGTGAAGTATGCACTTACTGAATTATAGCAAAAAATGTGAAAATAATAAAAGGTTTATAATGAAAAGAAGCAATTATTCCCCTAGACAGATATTTCTCTTATGACATTTAGATTTTGTTTTCTAATATACTAAAATTTAAATTTCAAAAGCCTATTTCAACTGCTAATAAACAAGCTTTAAAGTATGCTTATTTAGAACAAAGTTTTTACACACTTATAAGTTTTAGAAAACCATATATCATAGAAGACCATCTCAGTCCTTATCATTGTTTCCTAAAAACAATCTTGGGCTCAACAAAAATTTTAAGGCAAACTCAGATGGCTTTCAGAGACTGATCAATACTGAGGGAGGGTGGCATATAGGACTATAATCAAATGTTGTTAAGTTTGGTTTCCTGCCATATAAAATGCACATGCCCCTCACTTATTCAAGGGAAAATAAAGCATATTTTGAAGAATATGAGATTGTGATTGATGCATCAAAGTTCCAGAGCAGAATGAGGAGGCCAGTCCCAGCTCTAATTACTTCACAGAAGCAGCTGTTCACCCATTATAGGTCATGAATGTCGTTGGCTCCATCTCTGTCCTCACTCCACAGATGTGGACAGGATGTCCCCAGGCGCTGGAGCACAGCTGTTTTGTGGGCCCTGCATTCATAATGGAGCCGTAGCTGCCTGTTGCTGTGGAGCTGAGGGTCTGCGGGCTGCCCTCACACACTCTCACAGGAGGTCGTTGTATTCGATTTACGGCAATGTGCATGTGTCTCTCTCTCAGGAGTCCTGCCTCTGAAGAACACCTTTCAGGACTCATTTCCCCTGTGCTCAGGTTTGCTTGTGGGCAGAATGAACAACATATGGGAGGTCAGTTCCTAAATGATCTTACTTTCTGCAGCCAGGAACTCCTTGTTCTCTGAGATTATAAATGATGAATCATAGACCAAAATAACCTCTTCAAAACAATACAATTATTAGAAAAAAATGGAAAGCATTTTTGTTGCAGGAACAGGAGTGGTCTTTCCTAGGAAATGTGCATAACCATAAAAGGAGAAAAGACAGATGCTGCTACTAAGAATGATAAATGCTTCTAAAGTGAGAGTCACCATAAATAAATTTGAAAACAGAAACAAGAGAAACAGAGAACATGTTTGCAAGGCCCGTACTAGAGGAAGAATTTAGTTTTCCTTAAATGCAAAGACTATTAGTGAGAATGAAATGAACAATCAGGTTGCTGTGTGGACAAATGGCACGCAGTAGGCTGCACAGATGGGCGTGGGATTTTACAAGCCCTTTCGTTATAGGTGGAGACTATTTCCCTAAGTTTTGCATTTTTTCTGGTTTTGTGACTTGCTTAACTAATAGAATATGTACTGTTAGGGTCACAAAGGCCTCAAGAGTCCTTGGAGTGGCTTTTAGACTGTTCTGTTGGCTTTTCTGCTTTTGGAACAGAGGCAATTTATAAAGAATCCCAGGCTGGTGTGCTGGCGGATGAAAGGTATGGGACTGAGTGGTCACTATCACCCCAGCTGATGTCATGCCAACCTTTGGACATGGACCACGAGGGTAGAGTAGACCATCCAATCCCTGGCAAGCCTCCAGAGGACCACAGACTCAGAAGAACGAATAGCCATTGATTACACAAAAGCTAACTGATACAGAGTAGGACATGTAATTTATAAAGAAATGTAAATCAACGATAAACCAGGATATTATGCTCAATTTTACTAATGATTAAGGAAATCCAAGTATACAAATTTTTAAAAGGAGATATAATTATTTTTCATAAGATATGGAACAAAATAATTTAAGATTGGAAAATATCTAGAGCCAGAAAATATGTGGAAAACAGCTACACATACAATTATCTGTAACGGAAATCATTGCAAACTTTATTGAATAAAATTTGGTAGTCCCACTCCTATCATTTCCTCCTACAGCAATAATGGCAGCAAATGTAAAGAGATACTTGTAAAGATACTCATCGCAACATAGTAGTGAAATAAAAAGAACCAATTCATTTCAAATAACTGGATTCAACTGTAACTGACAGAACACCAAAGTGAGGAGAGCTTAAATAACATAGTGTTTTTCCCTATCACATACAACAACTCCAGAGATAAGTGGTCCATGGCTCATGGTCTAGGCAGCACTATGATGGGTAAATGATTGTGCTCCTGTGGCCTTATTATCACACTGTCTTCAATGTGAGATGTACATTTCATTGTTCAAAGAATCCAGCACATTCATACAATGGAATGTTATTTTCTATAAATTTTCTATAAATAATAGTATTAAACAATTAATAAAGTTGATCCATCCACATGGACTGCCCTGGAAATATGTTCAAGAGATATTGGAAAAGGAAATTGGCATAACAATGTGTACATGTACACACATAGATATGGATCCATCTTTAGAAACTTGTTAAAATTTTAGCAACATCAAGAGCAAAATATTTTTAAATTATTTTAATATTAATTTAGTATTAATTTTTTATTTTGAAAAGATACACATAACATAAAATTTACCATTTAAACATTTTACAGTATACAATTCAGTGACATTTAGTACAATCGCAATCTTGAGTGACCATCACCATTATCTACTTCCAAAGTATTTTCATCATCCCCAAAATAAATCCCATAATCATTGATTCACACACCATTCTCCTCTCTCCACCAGCCCCTGGAATCCACTAATCTGTTTTAGTTTTTCCTCTAGAAATTTGCTTACATAAGCTATTTCATATAAATGGGATCAGACAATAAGTTGCTTTTTATGTATGGCTTCTTTCACTTGGCATAATAAAGTTTTCAAGGGTTATCCATGTTGTAGTATATATCAGAAGGCCATACCTTCTTTATGACTGAATAATGTTCTATTGTAAGGGTATATCACATTTTATTTAGCCAGTTGTCAATTGATGGACATTTGAGTTGTTTTTGGCTTTGGGCATTGTGAATAGAGGTGCTAGGAACATTTTAGTACAATTTTTGTTTGAATGTCTGATTTGAATTCTTTAGGCTATATAGGTATGGAATTACTAGGACATATATAAATTCAATGTAAGACTTATTTAAGAACCACCAAAATGTTTTCCACAGTAGTTGCATTACTTTACATTCCATCCAGCAATGTATGAGGCTTGCAATTTCTCCAATCCTTGCCAACACTTGTTATTAAAAAAGAAAAAAAAAGAAGAAAGAAAGAAAACTAATTATAGCCACCTAGTGAGTATGAAGTGGTATCTCACTGTGGTTTTAATTTGCATTCCCCTAATTATTAATGACATTTAACATCTTTTCATGTGGTTTTTAGCCATTTGTATTTCTTCTTTGGAGATAAATCTATTCAAGTTTTTTGCCCATTTATTTTTTTAATTTTTGATTTTTTTTATCTTTTTGTTGATCTATAAGATTTTTAAAATATATTCTGGACACTATACCCTTATATACAATTTACAAATATTTTCCCTATTCTATGGGTCATTTTTCACTGTCTTGATAGTGTCCTTTTATGCACACAAGTTTTTAATTTTGATGAAGTCCAATCCATCTATTTTTTCAGTTGTTGCTTGTGCTTTTGGTATAACATCAAAACCGCTGTTAAATCCAATGTAAGATTTACACCACATTTTCCTCTGAGAGTTTTATAGTTAAAGTTTGTATGTTATGTTTTTGATACTCTTCGTGTCAATTTTTCTATGTAGTGTGAGTTAAGAGTGCAACTCCCTTCTTTTACATGCGACTGTCCAGTTGTCCCAGCACCATTTGTTGACAAGACAATTTTTTTTTACCATCGAATGGTCCCGACACCCTGTCAAAACCAATTGACCTTAGGTGTATGGGTTTATTTCTGCAGACTCAGTTCTATTGTGCTGATCCGTATGCCCATCCTTGAGATACTACCACACTGTTTTTGAGTACTGCAGCTTTGTAGAAAGATGTGAAACTGGGAAGTGTGTTTCCTCCAATGTCGTTCTTCTTGTTCAAGTTCATTTTGGCTATCCAGAGTCTCTTGCAATTCCGTAAGAATTATAGGATTGACTTTTCCATTTCTGCAAAAAGGGATGTTGAGCTTTTGATAGGGATTGCATTGCATATGATATGGTAACTGGCTTTAAGAAATATTGTAATCTTAACATTAAATCTTCCAATATATGAACACAGGATGGCTTTCCATTGTTTAGCTCTTCCTTAATTTCTTTCAGTACTATTTTGGAGTTTTCAGTGTACTAGTCTTCCACCACCTTAGATAAACTTGCTCCTAAGCATTTTATTATTTTGATGTGATGATACACTGAATTGTTTTTCTAATTTTCTTTTCTGCTTTGTTCACAAATAGCAAAATTTTAGATGTAGTTACCAATGAAGTGGAAAAGAAAGACCAGAGTGGTGAAAGCTTTTACTTCTTTGTTTATATATTAAGAAAAAGAGAATTTTGTTTGCGTTCTGTCATTTTCTTCATTTTTCTATAAAAACTTAAAAAGAAAGAAATTACATACATATAAATTCTACTGGCATAAAAATGTCTTAGATAGCTGTCAAGAATTTCTACATCTTTGTTCCATTATTAACCACTTCGGTGCCGCGCTCACCAGCCACGACACCGCCCACAGCGGCACTCACAGTCCGCACGGTAGTCTGCGCCGTGCACTGAGGGCGGATCGTTTTGCTCTTGTGTGATGAGGAGAGCTTCAAAGCACTGAAAGCTTGTTTTACTTCACAGGCAGCTTTACTTGTAATGTAAATATCGGAATAGGTAACATATACATGTATGTTTTCATTACGATATTTTTAAATGTTCACAATTTTATTTTGATAAATGAAAAATTAGAAAAGTCACATCACGGCTGTCGGCTAGAGTGGCTGTGCGCGTTCCTCTGTGGCTGTCGACTACAGTCGACGCTCGCACCGAAGTGGTTAATCCTGAGGACTAATTTTCAGGTTCAGTTTGTTTTGATTCTTCTTTTTTTCTTTGTGGTAACCCCCAGAGACCCAGGCGGCTCTGCTTTCCCTTAGTAGGTACAGCCTCAGACTCAACACATCGCGGCTGTCCCCTCTCCTGCACTTTTCCACAAAATTAGCCTTTGATTGTAATGCCTCAGAGAGGCAGTTAAAATTTCTTAGAGTGCTTACTCTGTAGGAAAGAACCTTTTTTCAGATCGTTCCAACTCACAGGTGGGTGTTGGGCAAGTCAGAGCAGGACTTGATCATTAGGAAGAACCACCTTAAATAGCTCAAAGGACCCCTTTAAGGAGGAAACAGTTAATGAAAAGCTTTTGACCTTATAGTGTTTCTTATAATGAAATGGAATATAATCAGGAAATGGACATAAAACTGTAGTTTATGCTGTTGCTTTTCCTCCTCTCCACTTTTCACAGTTAATTTTTCCTTTTTTCTCTGGTGGTAAAGTATGATTTTCAGTGATAATTTTAAGAAGTCTTTAGTCACCTAAGAGAAGCCAAATCTTATCTTAGGCATGGTCTGTTTAAGAAGAAGTTCTTTTTGAACCTGATTTCATTTTCCCTTTCATTATCCTTCCCTCTTTTCAGAAAGTTGCCTTTTCCTTTTGAAATTCCTTTACCTCCAAGCTGAAGATTTACAAAAATTGAAATATATATATGTATGCATGTGTGTGAGTTTGTGTGTGTGTATATATATGTGTGTGTGTGTGTGTCACTTTAAAAGCTTTTATTTTCCCTTTTCAATTTTAAAACTCCTTTGAAGTTGACCTTGCTCTCTACTATGTGAAGGGAAAATAGCAGCAATAACTGAACTAGATTTGTACCTGGGTTTGAGAGTGTGAGGCAGGAGTTAGTGGTAGGGGCTCATTCCAGCAATGAGCTGAGAAACAAAGAACCTCTCTGGCCACCCAGGACAGTGATTATTTTCCTGGGGCTATATATATATATATATATATATATATATATATATATATTATATTTTTAACAGTTTGCTCAGTTCACTAGCTTTTTAATTGGGGTGGTTCAGTGGTATATGTGTGTATGCATGCATAGAAAGAGTGAAATACAGCATATTTGGTTTTCAAAAATAAAAAACATGTTATTAGGAGTCACCATAAGATTTGTAAGTGTATTCTGTATAAAGCCCTGTACTTCTGTGTTTTGTTTCTCTTTTTTCCTTTTGCCATTTCTGTTCAACATAGTAAAAGAACTGCATTATTAATGAATTTTTTCAAAGGAAGGATTTATTATGAACTCTAATATCTTCCCACCTCTCTGGAAATGGTCTGCGTTGGACCATGTATTCACGGAAATTTCTATCTAGTTTTATTTTGATTCAGCAATTTGTAAATTATTCTTTTTTTGTGAGCCTGAGGTTGATTTAAAAATGGGATTTTTGAAGTACTGAAAAAATACTGGCCTGAGAGAAAGTTCAAAGGAATTTTTTGTTCAATTATGAATACCAAGTACAAAACAGTCAAAGTGTTCTTTTAGAGGTTTGTGGCTTGGTAAGTAACACACAGAAAGAAACCTTAACGCCTGAAGTGCAGGAGAGCCTGCTGACGCCAGGAGCGGCACCTCTGGCCCCTTCCATGACATTTGGCAAGTTCAGCGAAGTGGAGAAACATCGGTGGTTTCTTTCTGATTGATTCGCTGGATGCTGACTCACTGGAAGCTGTCAGATAATGCTGCTGCAGTCAGAAAATAGAAAACGGCACAACAGAGAATTCAGAACTGACTCTGAGCTTCAAACGACTATATTTATTTTTTAAAAATCTAATCAAAGACGTATCATGTGAGGTGGATTAGCTGTGCACATCCTCAGTTTCAGCTGGCTTACTCCCTTTAGCCAGTCGGTCTTGCCAACTCAGGCCACTGCTGCTGGCTCCTGTGACAGTTCCAGGCAGATCAGCCAGGGATGAAAGGAGAACTCTAAAGAGAGACGTGTAGCCAGAAACATAAATCCTTCCTGGTAAGAGGATTGCCAGTGAAGCAAAATCCTTTTGTTCTGCGTTAGGGATCCTGCAAAATTGTGGAATTTTGGAAAGAGGGACAAAAGAACTGTTGGAACAACTATTATCATAAGAGAGAGAGATGCATGAAAAAATCTTCATCTACAACCTCGGCCATCTTATGTGTACCTCAATAAAATGGTGTGTTTGGATGAATTTGAGACACCATGATGCTAAGAAAGCACTGCAAATCATGAAATTAGTATAAAAAGACCAACAAGTAAAAATCACTGAAATTATGAGAAAGAACCCCAGCACCACCTAAGTACCTCTAAAGAAAATAAAGATTTTTCTAGTTTTTCTATGTTTGCCTAATTGGTCTGTTCTCCTTGAAGTTATATTAATTTCACTTTATGTATTTTGATGCTCCTGGTCCATACACATTTAGGATTGCTGTGTTTTCTGGAGAATTCACCCTTTTATCGCTATATAATACTCATTATTCCTTGTAATTTTCTTTGCTTCGAGGTCTTTGTCCCAAATTAACATATCTATCCCAGCTTTCTTTTCATTAATGTTAGAATAGTTTCTCTTTCTCCATCCTTCATGTTTGACTTGTCTGAATCAATATATTTAAAATAGGTTTTCATAGGCAATAAAAACTTGAGTTTTTTTTAAAAATCAACTCTAGACATTCCTCTGTCATTTAATTGGTATATTTAGATCATTCACACTTAAAGTTATTGATATAGTGGGATTAATATCTACTATGTTTGTATCTGTTTTGTAATTATATTTGTTCTTTGTTTCTTTTTCCATTTTTTCTGACTTCTTTGTTTTAATTGGGTATTTTTCATAATTCTATTTTATCTCTTAAGTAATTATAGTTCTCTTTTCTTTTAATCAATGTAGTCACTGCATTAAAGTTTGCATTACACATTTTCAACTAATATAAGTCCACGTTCAACACATACCATATACTTCATGTGTAAGACAAGTATCTTATAACAGAATAGATGGTATTTTCAATTTCTCCCTCTTTGTCCTTATAATATTGCTGTTATTCATTTCTTTTACTCATATGCTATAGTCACTCAATAAATTTCTCCTATAATTACTTTAAACAGCATTTTAAAGCAGTAACTTTTAGACCCATTAAGACTAAGAAAAATGCAAGATTTACTTATTCCTTTCTTGAAATAAATTTGAATTTCTGAGTTATATCCTTCTCCTTCTTTCCAGAAAGGTCCTTTTAACATTTTTGCAGGGAAGATCTGATGAAAAAAAAAAAGAAACTCTCTGATTTTCTTTGTCTGAGAAAGCCTTTATTTCCCCTTCCCATGTGAAGAATAGTTTTACCAGATAATAAGTTCTAGATTGATGAGGTTTTTTTGTTTTCATTTTTGTTTTTTCTTCACTCCATTATCTGGTGATTTCTGATAAGTCCACTGTAATGCTCATCATTGTTTCTGTTAAATAAGGTGTTTTCTTTTTTCTCGCTACTTTTAGTAGTTTCTCTTTTCCTAGGTTTCTTTAGTGTGAATATAATATTCCTGGGTACAGATTTATGAATATTTATTTAGTTGATGTTCTCTGAGCTTCCTGAATTTATGGTTTGGTGTTTGTCACTAATTTTGCAAAGATCTGGGACATTACTATTTCAAATATTTCTTCTGCAGGGTCTTCTCTTTATCCTCCTATTTTTCCAGTTATGTGTATGTAATACCTTTGAAATCCCAAATTTCATGGATGCTCTGTTCTGGATTTTTTAAATTATTTTTTTCATTTTGCGTTTCAGTTTGGGAAGTTTACTGAGCTACCTTCTAAATCTGCCTAGTTTTTCCTTGGCTGTGTCTATTCTATTGATTAGCTTATGCAAATCATTTCTCATTTCAGTTACAGTATTTCTCACTTCTAGCATTTTCTTTTGATTCTTTCTTAGAGTTTCTACTTCTCTGCCTACATTATTCATCCGTTCCTGCATGTTGTCTGATGTTTTCCATATGAACGCATTAACTTACATGTTAATTATAATTTTATAATTAATATTTAACATGTCAATCATAGATTTTTTAAATTTCTGTGTAATCAGTCCAAAAGCTATATCATACCCAAGTCTAGTTCTGACATTTGTCTTTTCTCTTCAAACTGTGGCTTTTCTTGCCTTTTAGCATGCCTTGTAATTTTTGTTTAAAGCAGACATGAAATTCTTTGGTAAAAGGAAGTGAGGTGAATAGGACGTTAGTGTGAGGATTTATGTAAGTCTGGGTAGGAGTTGGGCTGTATTTAAATGTTCGTTGTAGCTGTAGGTGCCAGAGGTTCTCATAAAGGTTTCAGTTCACAGGGCCTTTCTGGCAGGCTGAGAGGCAGGGCAAACCAGGAACACATGCTTTGAGGCAGGGGAAATGGAAACAGGAATTTATACTGAGGAGGATAGACAAATATACTTATTTGACAAGCTATAGGAGAAGTTATGAATATTTATGGAAAGAGAAAGCAGGCACATGTAGAGTTGTGCATTGTACCTCCTATCTTGTCACGTCTGAGAACTCAGTTTTAAGGTTTTTCTGAGGTCTCCTTAGCCAAAAAGTGTTCGTTCAGTCGATGGAGGGCTTGGGATTTTATTTTTAGTTCACAGTTTTGCCTTCCTTATTGTCTTGGGGTTTCTCTATAGACCCTTCCTAAATAGAGTCTGTATCAGGCATCACATGGCTTTTTCAGTTGTCATTCCTTGTTATTTACATTGGAGAGCTCTTTGTGTGGTGTTAAAGTATGATGGAATCATTCTGTAATTTTACTGTTAAATCTCAGTCTTTTAGGGGCATGAGTCCCTGGACTGCGACATTCTCAAGTGAGACATGAAAGCCAGAGGGGTCTGAATCAGAGAAATGGCCTCCGCTGGATGGGATATGGCTCTGGTGCGAATTTTGTCCTGGAGACGAGGCCTTTGCTGCAGAGAATGCTCTAGACACACAGCACAAGGCTTATTCTTCCCTCCTCCTGCCAGAGCCATGAGAGGATAGTTCTTGGAGCTTCACCATGAAAACCTAGTGGTTTTCCAGAAGGCAAATGTACAAAATGCGGGGCACCATTAAGGCTGTAGGCCCCAAGAGTCTCTCATTCTCAAGGTAGTTCACACTCAGCCGCCAGCAATTCATCACAGTCACCACTGAAGTGATCCCACCAGTCCGTGGCTCTAGGGGAGTCTCCAGATGAGAAGGTCTTGCCTATGAGCCCCATGAATTCCCTGTTTCACCAGATTTCAGAGTGGTAGGTTAGTTTTGGATCTCAGTACTCTGTGGTCCAAAGAGCTCATTGATTACCAATTTTCTGCTGTATTTTCCTGTTTATGGACTGGGAGTAATGACCTCCAAGGTCTGTCCATGTCAGAGCTGAAACTGGAAGCCCTGCACATAGTATATGTCATAGATGCTGCATGAGAGAACATCCAAGTAGCAGATTAAAGTAAGAACAATAGATAAGTACTACAGGTCTATTGGCTTCATGTTATTTTCTTTAATCTAATTTTCTTTTATACTGACTTTCTCAAATTAAAAAATATGTATTGTGATAATGATTTTGTAGATATTTTATATTCAAAATAAAATAATTATGTACTTCACTAAAGAAACTACAGATGTTCCAGCAGTTGAGGCAGGAAAACGAACAAGCCCAGACTCATCAGGCACAGGTTTTAAAGGAGGTAGGGAGGAGAACTAAACTAAAATAATAATATGAGTGGAATTTAGTAAAATGAATGAACTTTTTGGCAGCTAAACAGAGCAAGAAAGTAAAAAAAAGCTATAATGTAGGAATTGCATGGCATTTTTATGAGATGGAAGACAGTTGTCCTGACTGATGTGTTGCATGCGAATGCATAGATTTAGATCCAAGATCAAGGGAAAATTTGTCTTGATCTAATTAAAAGAATGATGTCATTTTGGTTTGTTTTTTGATTGGATAATTATCAATTTAAACATTATGCTGAGAACAAAAAGCATAAAATAAGAAGAAGTAAGTCCCGAAAAGCATTTAAAAAATAAGCTAAAGTCAGTTTTGCCAGTTCAACATCTATTGAAAAAATGCATACTTGGAAAAAATAACATGGACCAATGTGATTACCTAGTAAGAATACAATGAAAGATCACATAAGAGGAAAATTTGAGTGGAAAAATTTAAACTAGTTGATTGTTTTAATCCAAGAAAAGTGTATTAAAAATTACAAGGGGAGTGGGCAAAATATGATGCGTTGGAGGTAAAGCTTTATTAATGAAAATATTTAGCAAGGAAATACAAATATAAGACTCTTGTCCCATAAACTATTATATTGTATATGATAAGAATATAAACAAAATATTTAGCATAATAATCAAGAATGTGGTAGACATACAAATATGTATGTGTGTGTGCATGTGTGTATATATATATTCACATATATGTGGCATGTGGTCAACTGTTAATGTCCACAATAACAAAGGCCAATTAATGTAAGTATTGAATTTCTGTTGTTCTTGTGATGCTGTTAAGAGTAGTTATTAAAGTCCAAAATCATGATGCAGGTATTGATGGATGAAGCTGGGAGAAGGTCTGGTCTATTTATGATTAGGTTTCCCATTTGGAAAACAAAGTGCATCACAAAGTTTCTTATTTTTTTGTCTTTCCTGGAGGCACAGCCTGGACATGTAGGTCCTGGGGACATTTTTTCGGTTTTCAGAAATCCCATCTCATCTTTTGTGAGTTGGCCTAATTAGTTTTACCTTCACCTTCTTCTTCAGCAAGTGCATATCACTAGAAGAATCAGCCTTTTAATGCCTTTTAAAAATGTTTAATGCCTAACGTTTTTCAGAATCAATTGAAGAGATATAAAATACACAGCAGTACTATCCAAAACAATCTGTGAGACTCTCCTGTATTACAGTCCAAGAGGTGAAAACAATCAGCTAGTAATCCTGTGACAAAATTCTTTGTATTTGCTCCTCAAATTACAATTCTTCTGAAACAATTAAAATATATCCAATAAAGGGCTGATAACTAGAATCTATATAGAACTCAGGAAAATGGGCAAGGAAAAAATCAAACAACTCTATCAAAAAGTAGGCAAAGGACATGAATAGAAACTTTTCAAAAGAAGATAGACTAATGGCCAAAAAACATATGAAAAAAATACTCAACATCTCTAATCATCAGGGAAATGCAAATAAAAACCACAATGAAATATAACTTATCTGTAGTGAGAATGGCCTTTATCAAAGTCCCCAAACAGTAAATGTTGGCGTGGATGTGGAGAGATAGGAACACTCCTACACTGCTGGTGGAACTGCAAACTAGTACAACCTCTGTGGAAAGCAATATGGAGATACCTCAAAGAGATACTACTAGAACTACCATTTGATCTAGCAACCCCATTGCTGGGCATCTACCCAAAAGAACAAAAGACATTCTATAAAAAAGACATCTGCACTTGCAATTCACAATTGCAAAGATGTGGAAACAACCCAAGTGTCCATCAATACATGAGTGGACTAATAAAATGTGGTATATGTGTACCATAAAGTTCTACTCAGCCACAAGAAACAGTGGCTATCTACAACCTCTTGTATTATCCTGGATAGAGCTGGAACCCATTCTACTAAGTGAAGCATCCCAAGAACGAAAAAACAAGCACATGTACTCACCATCAAATTGGTATTAATTGACTAACACTCATGTGTACAGATAGTAATAACATTCGTTGAGTGTGGGGCAGATGGGAGGGGAGGAACGGAAGGGTATATACACACCTAATGGGTGCGGTGCGCACTGTCTGTAGGATGAACACGCTTGAAGCTCTGACTTGGGCGGGAGCAAAGGCAAAGTAGGTAACCTAAACTTTTGTACCCCCGTAATATGCCAAAATAACAAAAAGATTTAAAAGAGCAAAAAAGCATTACTCTTATAAAAAAACAAAATAAATTCTATGTTCAGATTATTTTAACCATTTTTAAAGCAAAATATCAGCTCTTAAATCCTTTTTTTCATCTTTTTTAGCATACAATGGTCTAGGCATTCATTAAATTATAAGCGATGGGTAAGAAAAATATGGTAAAAAATAAATTTATTTATAAAATTTAGAGTTTATTGAGTTGTGAGTTCTCACTTAAAATATAGCATGGCATTCAATAGAGTCACAGAAGTTTTTTAAACACACTTATAATCTTGATCACTAATATCCTTAAAGCAAATAATTTGACTTCAAACAAATTACTAACCCTGATTACAAAGGGAAAGTCAAATACAGTTTGATAATATGTTTCACTACTGTGAACATTATTTATTACTCACTCCTGTTATAGATGCAATCCATTCCACATTGTATAGGGTAATGAGTACTGAGAGCGGCATATTTAATTTCAAAAGTTGATAATTCAAAAAATATTCATGCTTGAATTTGGAATGTCAGATGCACAATAAATGTCCATTCATGATGAAGAACAATGACAATAACATAAAAATCACAGACTAATTCCTTGTGTTTTTAAATCATTTTTACTCTATTTGCAGTGTTAGCAACTAATTGGAACCATTCTTAGTGCCCGTTTGCACTATGCACACGTTATTCACCCGGTATTAGTTTTACGGTGGCACATTACCGACCTAGCACTTCCCGCGTTTGGGGGTTGTGAATTTTTAGAAAGCAAAGATGGAAACTTCAACATAGGTCCACATTTATAATATTCTAAAGAAATGGTATCTGCTTAGAAAAGTGAATGTTTAGTAACTAAAATCTTGGCTTGAGAAGCCCAAATCATTTAACGTTTTTAATGTAGCTATTCTTCCTTAATATTGATGATTTCAACTAAATTGCATTGCTTAAATTGCGGACAGTCTTTCTCAAGGCCGCCGTGTACGACACTAGCTCACAGGGAACCACGCTAGTGCGCGCCGGCAGTGACGTCAGCAGCGGGGCCTGGGCACTCCTGATTGGAGAGCTCGAGGCCCCGCTGGCTGCGCGCGCACGTTCCCTGCGGTCTCACAGGCTGCAATGCAGGAAGAGCTTGTGCTCCGCGTCGCTTCGTTTTCTCCCCGAAGTTAGCCGGTGACAAAGTTGCTTTCACCCCTGTGATGTGGAACTTGGCTTTGCCCAGCGATCTGTTAGGGCTACGGAGGGGTCGCTCTGGGCTCGTCTCTCCCCGCCAGGCGGGACCTGAGCCCTGTCCCCGTATCCTCGGGTGAACCATCACCTTTGATGTCCATCGTTGTTTTAGTTAAAAATATTTTATATTTAAAGCCTTTTAGAAAATAAGTTATTTCTCTGACATTAATCATTTTAGGCTAAGAACAGATCTCTCAGCTTTCATCAGAGTTTTGATCTTTTAATCTTACCTAAAAAAAAACAAAAAAATTTCATTTCCCTTGACCATCTTAGCTGCCTGTCTTTGGCTTGCTAGAAATATGTATAAAGCTTATTTCAACTTCAGACATACTAGGTTTCATACATAAAGTAACAGTTTCCCTTTTGCTTGTAATCATGTCCTTATTGAGGTCCCTGGATGTTTTGCTTTGATTGGTTGCACAATGAGCTAATATATTAAGTCTTTGGGGAAAAATTATATCATTTATCATATTCAATTACTGTATAAAGTTAGCAGCCTTTTCATGTTCATATTCGCTGTTCCAGATACAAAATAGGATCTTCCTCAAAACTTTTTAATTAGCTATATGCAATGGCTTATTTCTCAGCTACACATGTAATTTAAATATAAGATTCTTCTTAACTTGAATGTATATACAAATAAGAAGTATATGGTTCTAGGAATAATGGCCTACATATATAATTATTTTTATTTATCCAGAATTTTATATCTCATATTCTTCTAGCTTCATAAAACACGATAAGGTAAGAAGACTGGAAATGTGAGTTTTACATTTTCCCCCCTATGCAATTCTGCCTTTATCCAGTTTGGCTGTCTTCTTTTTAGTTCCCTGATGATAAAACTTGGTACCTTTTACAGGAGATGTATTGCACAAGTTTAACATTTTAGTTTGTAACTACTAAGTATTTGGGATTAGGAGCAATTATTATTGCAGAGTTCACAAAGTTTTTGTTTAAAAAATCTATTATTTATATTCCTTTTTGCAGGATTGAATTAGTGCTGCCTGTCTCAGATGTTTAACTCCCTTTTTGTCCATTCAGAGACAAAATTCAACAAAGAAAAAAACCAGCACTCCTGATTCTAATTTCTTTCCTATTGAATTCATGAATGCACCATAGAGTCAACTGCTTCCCTGCACTGTGCAGAATAATTCTTCTTGGGTCCATATATTCTATCCTCAAACTTTTAAACTCCCAGGTATCATGTGTTCAGTATACAATAGTTCTCTTTCTTAAAAGATAACAGCATTTTATGTAACAAGGAAAATAGCCAAAGCCATATGTCAGTCATATCACATTATAAAAGCAGGCACAAGTTAATTTATTTCATGTAGGTTTATGCAGAAAGCTAGTTCCAGAGTTGGCAGCAGCAAGTAAGAATGTTCACTTCAGGACCGTGGGTAGGCTTATGCTTATGCTCACATAACATATCCCAGGGATGTTAGATAAGTGCATCCTTCATGCTCCCTTTAGCCATGGTGGTCCTGTTGTTTCTTTTGTGCTTGCAATTTAATTATAAAGCTGAATCGATAGACTGTTTTAATTGTATGTACTGTAGAACTGGGTACAAATCCTATTGCACTATGCCTTTCAATACCATCTTCCAGGATTTAGAAATCCTCATAATGCAAACTCCCATATACCTAATAAACTGAATGCTCCCAATTCTATAAATAAACAGATTTGCCCTTATTTTGTTCCTAATATAGATGGAGAATAGCTGAGAGCTGTTTCCTCTATGCTAGTACTTTGTACCTTGAGATATATAATAGGGCAACATTCAATATTTCAATATTTCTTAGGCTCCCTGAAGTAATCCTAATTATTTTACCTTATTTTTGTGTTTTACAAACAGTTATACAATCATATGTAGTTTTCCTAATTCATAAATCATTTTTATTCTTCTGTTTTATATCATTTCTTCCAATTTATTTTTAAAAGGTGTAACAAGGTGGCCAATAAATGTGCATTAGAATAATGGGCAAAGTTGGGAAGAATAGGTTAAAGGGTGGGCGAATCTAGGACACCAAACCCTATGCCTCACTGAATAATCTCTCTGCCATCAAGTTCTTCCTTAGCCTCACGTCCAATTATTTTTTTCAAATATTTTAGGTGGATACATGCCACAAAACATTAAAAGTGGGAAGATAAATAGAGGGCTATACTCATTAAAATGCATTACAAACTTAGGCTCATTTAGTTACAATAAATAAAATGAAATTATTGTATAACATGTATATACTCTAGGTTTTCCACTTATATTTTTTTATCAAACTAAAGTATAATTTCATTTACTTTTTTAACTTTTACAACTGGACCTAGTAGAATAATTTTTGGTTTTGAGTTGTCATACTAATTAGACTGTATGCCACTTGATTGAGCACAAGAAACATGTATACCTGTTGTATTGTTTACAATACCTTGCGTAGTTTGGCATGTGAATTAACTAATAATTTTAAAATGAATGTGAATAAACATAAGTATATTTACTGTGATTAAACATCTTTATCCATACCTGTTGACCTCTATAAACATTCATGTATACATTTATATTTCTATATAAATGCACATAAGTTAATCCCTATAAATAAATTAACAGTAATATATAGACTACATATGTAAACATGTATGTGTGTACATATGTGTATAATATCTGTGTGTTTTTTTTGTGTGTGTGTGTATACACACATACATACATATGCCTTAAAAGTTAAATAAATTCATTTGATGAAATTTCAGTAGGGTTAATTGTTTTATAAATGATAATTATTAAGTCTAAAGGAAAACATTTTGTTCTGTGACCAAATAATATGTTTTGTACAAGCAACTAACAAAGAACTAAAGCATTATGTGTAAGAATGACTGTCAGATTCTATTATCTCTTAAAAATTATTGAGAGTCTAAAGTGCTTTTGTTCATATGAGGTATATATATGTATATTAATAGTTCTTATAGAAGTTAATAATGAGAAATTTAATAAACAGGTATATGTTAACTCATTTAAAATAACAATATCGAACCTATCCCATAATATAAATAATTTAAAATATTTATGATATTTTAACTTCATAATTTAACAAAATATTTCATGAATAAAATATATAAATAAAATATCTTTAAAGAACAATAACCACTCTCAAAAACAATAATATATTGAAATGAGTAATGACATTGTTTCACAATTATGTAAATCCTCCATATATAGTATTATATAAATGTATAAATCCTTAATGTATATAATAAATTCTTAATGTATAGCAGTCTTTAATGTACAGCATATTGGATTCTGCATTCAAACCGATGCTACATTGTTTTGTCTGAAATATATGAGGAAAATTGACCTCATAGAGATATACAGCTTTATGAGAGAAATGTATTTTAATAATATTTTAAACAGTTATTAATATTCTTCTTTAATATTGCACTAAAATTCAAAAAGTAGTAGTTTATTTGTAGAAACATGGATTCCGAAACCATATCAATGAACTTTTTGCTATTACACCAGAAAGCATCATTCTCTTTTGCTGTTTGAATGGATCTCTGACCCATGCATAATTTCTGTTCCATTATGTGTGGTCACTTAGAGACTGTCTGTTCACTAACTTAAGCAGATCTTCCGAATTCAGTTATGCATTGCTTAATCAGTGGGGATATGTTCTGAGAAATGCATCATTAGGTGATTTTTGTCACTGTGTGAACATCATAGAGTACACTTACACAAACCTAGTTGGTATAGCCTACTACACACCGATGCCATATGATAGAGCTAACCTGTACACAATGATACTGTAGGTAACCATAACACAATGGTAAGTATTTGTGTATCTAAACAAATATAAACACAGAAGAGATGCAGTCAAAATACTGCATGAAAGATTTAAAAATGGCACACCTATATAGGTCACTTCCTATGAATGGAGTTTGCAGGGCTAGAAGTTGTGCTGGGTAAGTCAATGGGTGAGTGGAGAGTGAACATGAAGGCCTAGGACATCACAGGACACTACTTAGACTTCATAGACACCAGACACTTAGGCTACATCTAAATTTATAAAAAAAATTTCTTTCTTCAATAATATAACAAATTACTGTTAGCTTACTATGAACTTTATATACTTTGCTTTATAAACTTTATTTTTTAAATCTTTGACTAATTTGTAATAACAGTTAGCTTAAAACACTAACACACTGTACAGCTGCACAAAAATAGTTTTGTTTTTATAGCCTTCCTTACTCTATGAGCTTTTTTCTATTTCTAAATTTTTCTATTTTTTTAACTTTTTAAATATTTTTACTAAAAACTGAGACACGCACACACACACATTAGTTTAGGCCTACACAGGGTCAGGATTATCAATGTCACTGTCTTCTACCTCCACATCTTGTCCCACTAGAGGGTCTTCAGAGGCAGTAACATGCACGGAGCTGTCATCTCCTGTAGTAACAATGCCTTCTTCTGGATACCTCCTGAAGGACATGCCTGAGGCTGTTTCACAGTTAACACATACACATACAAACACACGATATATACATAATATATGTGTATTTATGCATATATTATATATATATATACACACCGCATAGTGTATACATAAACCATCTTATACATAAACCATCATCTTCTCAAGTATCACGTGCTGCACATACTTGCATGGGCTAGACCTTTTTACGACTGGCAGCGGAGTGTCTTTGTTTACACCAACACCACCACAGACGGGTTAGTAACGTGCTGCACTACAAGGATACACTGGCTATTAGCTGTAATATCACTAGGCATTAGGAGTCTTTCAGCACCATTATAATCTTCTGGGACCACCATTCTATATGCAGTTCATCATTGATAGAAATGTCATTATGCAGTATGTGACTGTAATGACACATTTCTTAATAATATATTTTTAAATCACTTTTATAATATCATGACCAATCTCATTAAAATGTCTTTGCATGTCAGAAAGCTGTTTAGCTCATGGTGGCAGACACACTTTTCCAAATTTTGACTGTCAGTGCAATGCCCAATTTGACAAGACAATCAAACAAAGCTGTCGGTGACTTTCCTGGAAGGGACAAGCTCACTTTTATCCACTTTTGTGAAAATGTCAGCCAAGTATCCAAATCTAGGTAATCCTAGTTTGCCTGTCGGTTGTTCTTTCCAGGGAAAAATGATGTTCTATGAAAAAAGTAATTAATTCAGCTCACAACTGAAAGCACCCGCGGACGGCTTCTCCTGGCAGCCGGCCGTCGCCCCGCAAGTCGCGGCAGAAGTGCTTCCGTGCACTCGTGTGCCGCCTCACGGGGCACTAACGACGTGTGCACGCCAGAGCCGAGATTAGTAAAATTAATCACCTTTACTGAGCCGTCAAGGATATTTAACGTGGAACTGACTTTAGTTTTCTTTCTGCGAGTGCGCGGCACGGCGCGAGCAGTGGCTGCCAGTGCAGCGTGGTGGCCGCGCCTCCCCCCGCCACCGCCAGGCGGCGCCAGACACTGTGCCGCGCCCCAGCCGCGCGTGCGCCGTGCAGACCGCGTCCCGTTAGTGTCATAAACTGGATCCGGAAGTTTCCCGGGGCCTCTAGGGGACTGTGCATTATAGTTTGATAGCCACGCCCTAAAAGGAATGAAGTAAAGGGAATTTTGAAATACAGGAGGAACTGAGCTGGAGAAGAGGGGAGAAACGGTCTGTTTCCAAACAGATCAGGAGCAGGCATTTGCAGACGAGTCTCTCGGAGCCCGCGTGGGGCGACGGGAGGAAGCCCAGCCGTCCTGTCGGTGTGTGTTGGAATTTGACCGCTTGTGTGGCAAGTACGCCACCCCACAGGACAGCAGATAATGTCACCCAATTAGTGATCGGTAATCAGTGCTTCTCAAAGATGTTGGAAATTTTGAAAAATGAAAAATACTCAACATTTTGGAAATGTAGTACATCATTCAACCTGCATATTTTAAGATCTATTTATAGATTTATTATAAATTCCTAGAATTTTTGAGCAAAAAAGGATTTTAGACATCAGATACCTCGTACTTTAACACAACACACTTTATAAATGGTAAAATTAAAGTTCAATGAAGTTCTCACTTGAACATTTGTACCTTGTCAAAAGCAGAACCAGGTCTAACACTCACTTCAATTTTTGGAACTCACACCTCTTTCTGCATTTGCTGGGGTGGAAATTGCTGCTTTCCCACCGTATGCTTTCACGTGATAGTAATAGGAAACCCAGTTACTCTCACTTAATAGAATTTTACTTTTTGTACATAACAAAGAGTCCAATGGGAGGCAGCTATAGAAGTTGTCACAGGGACTCAGTGATATCAGGTTGACATGTCTGCGATTTTAGTGATTTTTCCCCTTGGTGGCAGGATGACTGCTGCAACAGAGCCATCAGGGAAAACGCATAGATAGGATTAATGAGGAAACAGGAGGGCGAGTTCCACACTATAAATCCCGGCCCCTGGGCTAGTGTCAAAGAAGGTGGCTGGATTTGGTGTGGCCTTGAGTCCAGCTACAATGTCTTTCTGTCCTACTTACAACCCCTTTTGTTTTGTAATTGCTCCTCTGTGGCCTTCAGGAATGCTGACCACTTTCTTCAATCCATAGTAGTGCTGGGTGGTCTGAGAGTATTTTGTTTCCTTGTTTGCAGTGCCTTCAGTGAGCCCAGCCTGTGCCAACCACCACGTGACAACCCATTTTCACAGGGATTGGAATTCACATAGGCATTTTGCTCAACTTCAGCCAATACATTTTAAGGACCTTTTCTGGATCTTCTAGAAAGACATTCCCTCTGCTCTGAGCTTACCACAAGAGAGAGTCTCTATTTCTGTGCATGTGTCCAGGCCCAGGTGTCATCTCTGACTTGAACTGGCAGAGATTAAAACTCCATTTGGAGCAGGGCAGAGCCAGGACAGCTGCATAAGAAATGGGGCCAGAACATTGTAAATCCTTGCCTCTTTACAGTCCTACGCTGAGACTTTATGGTTTCATGAGTTAATAAATCTATTTTATAGTTTAAGCCAATTTGGACTTTCTATTACTTTGGCTTAAAAGCACCTATCTGATACATTAAATGGCACAACTAGAAACAAAAATGGATATGAATGATTCAAGTTTCTGTTCAAACTAAACGTTTTTTGCTGAGAATCTACTGCATAAAGCACTGTCTTGGTGGCAGAGGGAGTCATCGCAAGATACCAATGTTTCTTTGAACATTGTATTTTTGTTTGTAGATAGAAGTATGAATTATTTATTAAATAAGATTAAAATGCACACTATATAAGAATATTGGCTGATGATTTTTGGGTTAATGAAACAAAGGGACAATAAAAATTGTAAGGATTTTTTATAATAAGGCAAAATTTGTGTATGAATTTAATGTCTGGGTAGAATTTTGTCATACACAGCTGTATCGAGAAAGGATGCACATTCTCATAGAGAAAGTGGCACAAGCAAAGGCAAAGGATCAAAAGAGGTAGGAGCTTATTTATGGAGAATCCTCTATTCAGTCTTGCAGAAGTTTACTCGACATAAGGGAGGTTAAAGCAAGACTTTATAGCTAAAAAGTAAAGCTCGAATCATGTTGTATAAGGCATCGGATGCTGGCCTGAGGAACACAAAAAACATTTCATAGATCTTGGGGCAGGCTTGGGAGCTTTTGAATAAGGGAGTTGTATTAACAGCCTTGATTTTAAAATACCACTCTGACAGTCACTTGCAGGAAAAGCTGGAGAGGCTGCATCAGGAAACTAGCACGATATTTCAGGTGAAGTTCAAGTGCAGAGAGGCAGCTGGTTTGATTCCTAATCCAATGTGCTTTCCACGGTTACCCATGACCACAAACACAGCACTCACACCAGGGGCCTGCCACGGTGTGCAGACACTGAATTATATGTTAGGGTTTTTTTTTTTTTTTTGAGCTGTAAGTAATAAAATGAACTTTGATTACTGAAAGATGGGTTGAAAGGATGGACGTTTGAATATTTCATAGAATTAAATGAATAGTTTCAAAATGAAGCATTGGTAATGACAGGGACCTGGAGCATTGTGGAGCAGGAGCACTTGGATGTCCCCTGGTGTTCAGCCATGGGAGGAGGCAGCAGCTGTCTTTTGTCCTAACTGTTTCCTTCTCAAGATTCAAGTTCTTCCTAGAGTGAGTCTGCCCCATCTCACCGGGTTACAGAGCCTGAGAGAGAGCATGGGCAGCAGGTAACTGTGAAATTGGTGAATTCCTCAAAGGAGTGGTTATCAGCACAGGGTGGGGGCAGGGAGAAATGTGGTAGTCAGATGAAAGCGGTACTTATCTTCTTTTCTTAAACAAGCAAGCCCTTTGGGAAGGGAGGTATTTACCTTTTACTCCAGATGCTATCAAATTTTATTGTAACCTCAGCACAAAGTAATACACAAGACAACAGATAATGTTAAAATATTCTTGATTGTAAGGAAGGTACAAAACAGATAAATAAAAGAAATAACTTAACATGACTTTTTCAAGGACAAAGACATAGTTTTCCATAAAGAAAATTTAATTCTTTTTTTTTACTTCTTTCCTCATGTTTAAAATAGTATGCTTTAAATATAAACTTAAACACTAAAGATAAATTACCATGTCACTCCCATTTTTCAGGAATAGCTTCACTTAGCAGGAGTTTTAGAATAATGTAGGTCTAGCCATTTTTGGAATAATCAGAGACCAAAGTAGAATCATGAAAAAATATATATAGATAGATATATTTATCACATCTTGGAAAATTTTATAACTGCATCCATAGAATTTTAAAGTTGTAGGGTTAGAAGGCACTTTGGAGTTTCAATTTCATTTCAGTAAAAATACAATGTAGTATTGATACTGAAGGTACATGTACTGGCAGAGAATATTTAGGAAAAAATTAAAGGAGGTCTTGACCTGGGTGTATTCCTTAGGGAGTTCCATTAACATCCTGGCATGCAATGCAAATTTACTTATGCATTTTGGGAATTTATGGCACCAAAATATTTTTAACTATTGCTGGTGTAATTCGTGACTTTCAATTAAAACAAATAATGATGATACTCCAGACAGTAGTATTTATGTACGGAATTGTATTCCCCCATTTTTAAAATATATGTTGAAGTCGTAACCCCTCAATTCCTTGGAATGTGACCTTATTTGGAGATAGAGTCATTACAAAGATAATCAAGTCAAAACCATGCTGTTTGGGTGGATCCTGATCTGTTATGATTGATGTTCTGATAAAAAGAGAAAATTTAGATGGAGATAGATACACACAGAGAGAAGATGTGAAGGCACACAAGGAGAAACCCTGTGAAAACAGGGTTGTAATAATGCATCTATAACCCACGGCACGTCAGAGGCTGCCGGCAAACCCCCAGACGCTAAGAGGCGAATGACTCCCTGCAGGTTTCAGAGGGAGCATGACCTTGATCACATGTGGATTTTAAACTTCCAGTCTCCCCACTGTGAAATAATAAGTTTGCTGTTTTGAGTCATCTGTTTTGCTAATGTTTCATTACATCCCTAGCAAACCAGCACAGGATGTATTTGCAAAGCCCTCATTCCCACGTGCTGGTCCCTCTGTGGTAAGAAAGAACAAACCTAATTGACCCAATGTATCCTATCATTGCATCCTGTCCGTTCTGTTAACGGTTGATTACTTCCTGCTTTGACAGCCTTGACAACGTTTGTTAGTCATCTTTTGCTGTTCCAAAGACCAAGTCCAGAATATCAGAGACATACTTATTTTTCTATCACAATCCTGCAGGTTAGAATCAGCTGAAATTTGTTGGGCTCATCTGAACTTACCTGGCTGGTTTCAGATTTGCTCATTTTTCTCATTCCAAGACACAAACTAAAGGAGATGCACCTCCAGACATGATTTTCTTACATTACAGTACATGCAAAAGACGTGGATAGAAACATCTATTGCCTTTAGATATTCTGGCCAGAACTGAAAGTTTTACCCACATTAAATAGCATGGAAAAGTCCCCAAGCCTACAGTATGGAGATAGAACCACTGGTTACATAGAGGAGCTACAAAGGCTCGGGGGTATAATGCTGTTATACAGAGAGACAAGAATTATTGGAGATAATATTCCAATTCTTCTTGTTGCTCATGAATATATATTTCCCTCCGATATACGAAATACACTCAACCCACTTCTGAAATAACCCAAGGCACTTTGGACATCAGACACTTAATCAAAAATACATGATCTACAACCTGTCCAAAGGTGTCTCCTACTGATCCAAGTGATCTGAATGCATTATCTGCCTGCCACAGCCAGTGTGATGGGAGACAGTGAACACAGTCCAAACTCCCGTCCAAAATGAGGAAGACGAAAGCTGCTCCCAACGTAGAGCTGCTCGGAAACACCACCCGGGAAACGCTGTGAGGGCCTGGGGCTTTCTGGGCAGAGAATATATTTTGATCAAACACTGATTTTACTTCTGAGCCTTAGTGACTCCCAAACCAATGTGCCCGCAACTCGTGGCTGTCCTCCTGCAAGGCCCTGTCCTCCTCTGTTTCTGTCTCATGTACATACGAAAAGCGTAATAGAGAAAATGCCACGTGTTGTAGTCGGAAACCTTCTGCTGTCAAAAGCTGGCACCAACAGTGACTTTATATATCAAACAGTCACCAACAGACACCATTTCTTACAGTCCACGCTGGGCTTTTTGTTTTTGTTTTCTCAGTGTGTGTGTTAGAATCGCAGCTTCACCATAAGTTTAAAACTGAGATGTGTGAGACTCCACCTAATGATAAATTTTGAGCATTGGCCTTAATTCAACAATCTTGCTTAATTTTTTGTTTCAAATAATTTACAAAAGATTTATGTTTTAACATACAAAATGAAACTATGTGCAAATGTTAATTAGGTAGGGGTATTCTTTGCTGGTCTTTTATTGTATTTTTTAGGATTAAAGGCATATTTCATGTCTAATTTGCTAAGATATAGGTATGGAATATTATCAAGTGTTTTTACCAAAACTACTGAGATTAAAATATTTTTTTGCCCTTTACTCTTTTAATATCGGAATTATATTTAATAATTTTTGAATACTAACATAAACATGCATTCTTGCACGGCCATACCTTGGCTATGACACACAATACTGTTTACATATCAACAGCTTTTCATTTGAAAATATTTTGTCTAGAATTGTTGCATCTCTGTTTATAGGTGAGACTGGCTTATACTTTGCATTTTCTGCAATGTCCTTATCATGATTTTGTGTAAAACATTATACTAGTCTCATGTAAAGAATGGGAGTGTTCCTTTTTTTTCCTAATCTGTGGCAAATTTTGCAAAATACCAATTTAACCTTTTAACCAACTCAATCTGACTGCAGTAACGATTACTCAAGATCATGAGTCTTATTTCTAACAGTTTCCATAACACGTAATCCCCCGGTGACAGATGTACAGGAGGTTGTTTGACAACTATTTCCTTTAAAACGTAGCCGACAATGGCCCTATGTTAGCCTGTGTGGGAGGGGGTACACAGCCACACGTGGGGAGTTGAGATCGAGCTGCCCTCGCAGTGCATGGGCACAGGTGCAGTATAAGCAACAGTGAGGGACTCTAAACACTCATTCCTTATATTCCTTATAACTGATCTCAGGCAGCTCTGATTTGATTGCCAGCAATCTGTATGGGATATTATTAACACAGGAAGGCTTATCTGGGTGGATAAATAGTCTCCATAGCAACGGTGTCCTCATAGGATGGCTGCAATGAAAAGGACAGAAGGGAGGATGGGAGAGACTGCCAAACAATTTTTGGCATTAAAATACCATTGAAGGGGGTCATGATTTTACAATTTCAAATTATTTTTTCTTATTGCAAGGACTCCATTGTTTCTGTAGGCATCTGTCACTCAGGCATATGTGAGCACATTTGTCTTGTCTGTTATTTAGAGTACTGAAGTGAGGAGGCACACACATACACACACAAGCACACATATGTACACAGTTGTTGCTAAGAAGTTTCCAAACCCTATATTGTATTGTTTAATAGTAAAGCAACATGCTGGTAGAAAGTTTTATAAATTACAGGGGAATCCATTTGTGAACTGGATACACTCAGGAAAGTTATAAAGACAAACAAGCACTTTAAAAACATTAAGGGACACTAATGTACTTCCCTAGGAAACATAGTGACAGAAGAGAATCACAAAACTCAACCATGGTCAAACTTCCATGCTAGAAATGACAGATCGTGACTCCACCAAGTTTCCCAACAACTTTATAATATTTCAAATTTGAAAGGAGCTCCCCAAAGTTTATGGAGTGGTGTGTTTGTAAATATTTAATATCATGGTAGAAATGTGAAAGAAAGTTTTTGAACAATTATTTTTAAAAAGTAATTTACTCTTTTCTAGTTTCAACAAATTGTTGGAGGGAATAGTTTTTTATCTATTCACTTTATAACTTTACATCTTAATTTCTCACTTTGTATGTTCTTTCTTTTGTTTAAAAAAATGAAATAACACACACACATGAATAACAAAGAGAAAACTATTTCATATTTCTTTATTAAAGAATTATATGAAATACAAAAGTAGTCTAATGTCTACTACAGGTTTGGTAGCTGTGAGCTATGGCACATACCTTCTGTAGGATCTAATGTGTTAATGTAATTTTAAAAATCTACATCTAGGCACACTAAAAGCCCCAACTTAAGATTATACATGGTTATCCATGTAATCAAAACAATATCCCTTAATATTTTAAAATAAAAAAAGATAAAAATCTACATCTATCTGTATCTATTTTTCACCAGATGATTTATTTCCCAAAAGAACATGCAACTGCAAGAGAGAATACTCAATTTTACATGCCAAGAAAATATTTCCTCTCATAAACACCCTAAATAAATATACTGAAGAAATACATTCTAAAATAAAAGGATTTATAAATAATAATTAGTAACTTACTAGAGTATTTGAGAAGCTTATCTATTAGTTTATATAAGTTTACATCATTAAGTGGCAATAAATGAATTTGAATATTCAATTAAGGAGAAAATAGTGCATAGTAGAAAAAATAATATCAATTATGTAATATACTAAAGTTAAGCATATTCAGGAAGTATATCTCTGGACCCAGATAGAAATAGATTTTGCTTAGATATTTTTCTTCTGAAGAAAATTGTTACACAAATGTGCCTTTTTAATTTTGAGAAAAAATTAAAAGTAATATAAAAATTTTAAGATCTTTATAGTTAAAATTCTTAAGCTCCCTGTCTTCTAGAATAGAATTGTATTAATCCTTACATATACTGAAGTAAAATACATGTACTTATATGTAGAGAGTATGGAAACTGATTTGAATGACTGGCACCAATATACTCCTTCTGAGACAAATATATTTTAGTTATTTTACATAAATCAACATTTGCAATCTGTTGTTGCCTAGCAACAATGGAATAGAATGTTGCAGTTAATCAGAGAAGAAAACAATTCTTCCTTTCTATGTAATTCTTCAGTAATGACAGAGGTAAGGCAGAGGAAATTATTGGAAATGTCATATAATGCTCCTTTGAATAAATGTTAAAACAGATAAAATTTACTTTACCATAAAATGTGAATTAAGAGACTAGATATTGAATAGAGTTATTTTAATTAAATCTCATTATTCTTATCTTTTCTCATCTTTTAATTTCAAATTATTAAAAATTCACGCAGTAGCAGGGTATAATTTCATAATTTTAATCCAACTGACTACTTAAATTACCCTCAATTGAGTTACATAAAATTTAAATTCTTAGAGATCATTCACCTTCTTACCTTGCTACAGTCTTGAACAAACATAATTATGACAAGAATGATATAAAATTATTACAGAATAAATTAAATATTGGGGATAAGGAATAATTAAAATATTATAATATGGTATTTTTGTGTGTCACACATGGAGAATGCAGGAATTATATAGAAGCATAAAGACCACTTCACCAAACATCTTTTGTTCATATATCAGAAATGTAAACTATATAGATGGTAAATTAGTTGTTCAGTGAATAAACTGAAACATCCTGTACTGAATAAAAGGTTCTTTTGTTTCAAGCATAGTGGTTTATTACACATAGTGCACATTGTCCCTTTGTGGTCATTAATCATGTTATACAGAACAAGGAGAGTCCCCATAAAGGTAAGAGCAGCACGTGAGACTCACCGTTCATCCGCTCTCACATTAGGTTATGATTACAGACTCTGACAAAACAATAATTCACGATTCAAGAAATACCTTACAAACAATGAATCACAATTTAAGAAGCAAATGTATCAAGTGTGATTAACATAAGGATGTCACTCTTTGTTTATTGTAGTAATTCACTATTACTTTTAAAAGCATTTTCAAGTGAATTCATTTATGTAATAATCATTATTATTCACTATGTAGAAACCACAGCCAAGAATTTGCAAAGATATAACAAAATTAATTCAACTTGCATTTTTCATCCATGGGAGTAACTGGTTGATACTGGACTTTCCATATTTCCTTAAACAGCTATAAAACTGGAAAAAATTATGAGCACCCTTTTTCAGGTACTAGGTAAATAGCTATCAGGGGGTCGTTGTCCCTGAGAGAGGGAAATACACAAAGAATACGCAATGAACGCGGCCTCTCCACCTGGGGGTGATGCTGCTACTGCACTCGGGGCTGCGGGGGGGAGAGGGGGAATCACGTGCACAGAGACATTCGAGGCTGCTGGACTCAGGGGAGAGAGGTGGCAGGCCCAGCTTCACAGTCTGAGACCTGTGCAGTCACACAGGCCCCACACTTAGAAGGGTTTAATCCTCAGCTGATGCTGTCTTGAAATTCTCAATACTTTCATCTTTGAACTTGTGTTTCATAATCAAGTTCCAATGGGACAGTAGAGCATGCATGTGAGCAGAGGACATGCTTGCATATGCACCTGTGCTGTTCCTTGCTGTTCCATATGTGATGTCCCACAGACACAGAATTCCAGTGGGCTCCCAACGCGCAGCATCTGCTGAGAATCCCAGTGAGTGCGAGGTGAGCACGTCAAGACTGTGAGTGAGGAGAGAGGGGAATGACAGCACAAGAGGTCCTACTTTCCTTCCAACCAGAGCCTACTTCACAAAAAGAAAGAAGGCGATCATGTCCTAAGGAACTCTATCACATTTGTTCTTGCTCGTGTTATATCAGCATTTTAACAGAACACTTATGCTGAAAATGATAACATAGAAGGGAAGGGGAACACTGGCCAACACCAAGATAACATAAAATTACCTCTAAGCATTGTCTCACTTTAAAGCAACCATCATAAAAATGCTTCACTGGGTCACTACGAACATACTTGAAACCAGTGAAAAATTCGAAAGTCTCAGCAAAGAAATAGAAGGGATAAAAAGCAAATAGAAATTTTATAAACATACAATAACCAAAATGAAAAGCCCAGTGGTTGGGCTCAAGTACATAATGAATGAGACAGAAAAAAGAATCAGTGAACTGAAGGGCAGAAATATTATCCAATCTGAACAGAGAGAAAATACACTTAAAAATAAATGAAGTAATTAATAAGTAGACAGAGCAATAGGCACTTGCTGAACTATGAATGAAGATGTAAGATTTGTGTCATTGGAGTAACAGGAGGTGGGGAGAAAGAGGGCAAGGATGAAAAAAAGACAATGAAATGACGCCTAGAAATTTCTCAAATTTGACAAGAGATCTAAAGTTCTAAAAGGCTGCATGAATCCCAGAGTAAAAATTCAAAGTCCCAAGCAAGCCACATTCAAATTTCTTAAAAACAAAGACAAAGAAAAGTGCTGGAAGCAGCCAGAGAGAAACAATACATTACCTGCTGGGGAAACCAATTCACATGGTGGTAGATCGTCCATCAGGAAAACTAAACGCCCACAAGAAACTGACAGAATAGTTTTCAAGTGTTGAAAGGAAAGAAGCCAGAATTCTATACCCAGTGGAAGAAACATCCCTCAGAATGAAGGAAAAATCAAGACATTAACCATTGAACAAAAGCTTAAAAAATGTGTTGCTATTAAACCTATTCTAAACACAAACTGAAGGAAATTCTCTAAACAGAAAAAAAAGAAACAATAAAAAAAAAGGAATTTTCAAAAGAAGAAAAAAAGAAATGTGTGTGTGTATATATATATACACACACACACACACATACACACACATAAATATAATAGGCTTTCCTTCTCCTTGATTTCCTACATTATAATTAATATTTTAAGAAAAAATAACAATGCCATACACATGTATATTTGCAGTTCATTTTTAATTGAGTAAAATAATAATAATTCTAAGCATATGAACTCAAATAAATAAAGTAAGAAGAATGTATTTACAGTGGGACCATTTAGTCAGTGTGGGAGAAAGGTGACCACAAGTGAAATGCAGTCTCAGGGCTCGGTCTTGGTCACGTGGTTACCAATTAGAAGGCCAGAAGAGATCAGCCGAGGTATGAGGCACCAGGGCCTTAAGGAAGGGACACATATAGGTATGTCTGCCTTGGGAAGAGAAAGCTTCTGTGGTTGGACAACTTAAGTCAACATTGCATGGAAAAAGTCAGAGGAAAAAATATCCTAACACCAATCCTCTCCCTTTGTCTACCTCCCTGGGTTTCCCATGGCCTGAACTTAACAAGAAGCCAAAAATCACAGAAACCTATTGATGGAGCCCATAAAAATCTACCTCCTAGGACAGAGAATAAGGTGGAGATGGATGGAAAGTCAATCTGGAAGGACAGAGTATATACAGCACATTGTGTTCATCAAAAGGCACACACGTGATAGCAAAAAGGAATGCCATAGACTGAAATAAGATATCAGTAAACTGACAAAATTCAAATATCCAAAATACAAAAAGGTTGAATTAAAATCAATTAGGAATAGATGAACAACACAATTAAAACATCAGGTAAGATACTTGGAAAGGCATTTCACAAATAAGAATAACTAAATTGCTAATAAATGTATGGAAAGATCTTCATATTTATTATATCACCAAAGGGTGAATTAAAACTGCAGGTAATATTATTATAAATACATCAGAATAGAAAAAAAATATATAGAAAGAGGGATAATACAATATATTGGTAAGGATGCATATGAACTAAAATCCTCATACATGGCTGGTAGGACTATAATTTTGTACAGTCATTTTGTAAAACTGTTTGTCAATATCTAATGCTCTAATGATCCCATCGCTACACATAAACTAAATAAAAATAAGTGCATGTGTACACCAAAATACACAAACAAGATTGATTGTTCTTCATAGTCTATTCATAGTAGGATGGCAAAATAATAGCAAAATTTCCAAACAATAAACAATGACAAACAGTAAACAATGACAAAAAATTAATTATAGCTATTCACAGCATCAGCAAGAATTTTCACATAAATATTGTTGATAAGATTTTATTTCAGATAAATATTGTTGACAAGATGCAATAACGTAATTTGCACTAGAGACAGAGATTGTGGGGCCATGCAAATGTGGAAACAGTGAGTACAAAGAAAGGAGACACAAGCCCAGGAAAATCCCAAAGGAAAGCCAGTGTCAAGAAAAGAAGGAGACCCAGCAAAGGAAATTTAAAAATTCGGTCATGGATATAGGAAGAAGCATGGAAGGTCTGAGATTTGCTATGTCAGGAAAGAGAGTGTATTAGTATCCTATTGCTGTCACAACAAATCATCACAAAAATGTGACCTAAAACAACACAGATTTATTATCTTACTGTTCTAGGGGTGAGACATCCAAAAGGGTCTCCCTGAGCTAAACTCAAGCAGGGCTGCATTTCATCTGCAGTCCATGGTGGATAGTCTGTTTCCTTTTCCGGCTTCAAGGGGCTACCTGCGTTCCTTGGCTCACGCTCCTTCCTGCATCTCCAAAACCAGTGATGTCTGGTGAATTCCTTCTTATGCTGCTTCTCTCTGACTCTGCCTTCCTCTTCCACATTCAAGGACCTTTGTGATCACATTAGACCCATCTGGATAGTCAATGCGATCTCCCCACGTCTAAGTCTGATGATCAGTAGCCATAATTCTACCTATGACCTGAATTGCCCTGTGCCATACAGTGTAAGATATCTGCAGCTTCTGGGGATTAGGAATTTGATGTCGCTGGTGGGCCAATTATCTAGCTGCAACAGACAGTGCTTCAAAAAGCCATAAGTGGCCATTGGGGTAATTATTGCAATTATTGCAAATTAAAGCAAATCAATGAATGGTAATGCTTGGATTCAGTAACAAGTATATAATTGTTGAGTGAAGTTATGATGAATTTAATCTTGAAATTCATTGAAAATCAATGGATTAAAAAGGTAACAACTCTAGGATAATGTAACGTGCTGGGCAGATCCTTCCTTGCTTGCAATGGGACCTTAAATCTTCATTAGCATTATGTTGGCGATACGATTGTCATTGCTGATATCTCTTAAGTATCACTTTTAAATGAAAGGAAAGGAAGTATAGGTTGAGGATCCCTAATTTGACAGTCTGAAATCAGAAATGCTCCAGAATCCAAAACTTTTGAGTGCTCACATGATGCCACAGGTGGAAAATTCCATACCTGACATCGTGTGATGGGTTGCAGTCAAAACTTTGTTTCATGTACAAAATTGTTAAAAATATTGTAAAATATTACCTATTACACCTTATGCTATCACCATAAGGTGTATATGAAACAAATGAATTTCACATTTAGACTTGGATCTGAACCCAAGATAATTCATTATGTATATTTATATATTCTAGAATTTGAAAAAATTCAAAATCTGAAACATTTCAGATAGGAGATACTCAAACCTAAAGGAAGATATATAGATTGTGACAAATTGAGATAGATTTGAAAAGGCATGTAGCAAAAATGGATGATAAAGATACATCTGCAAATAGACTGTTCTCAGGAAAATAATACAATCATAATGTGAATTCCTAAAATCCTTTAAGTTTGTGTTCCTGAATAAGGTATATTATGTGTTAATAATTGCTATAATATTATTTTCTAGAAATTAAATGAATGATTATATGTTGGAAATTGAGAAACTATGCATTTTATATGTTAATATATACATTATAAGTTTGGAACAAAAATTAGAAAGGCATCCAAATAATAAATGAACTGATTTGGCAAAGTCCTAAAATGTAGCAACTTGAAGGAACTTTTAAAAAGAAAATGAAAGTGTAGGTCAGAGAGATTTTTATTTTTTCCCTTTTCCACAGTTAAATATGAATTTAATCCTTTATACTTAAAGTAAGAAAACTGATACAATAAAAGTACTAGTAAAATTTCTGTAATTTGATTTTTAGTTAGTAAAGTCATATCTTAAAGGAATTACTGGTGCCATAATTCAAAAGAATGTGTAACAAATCAAGTGGAAGTAAATGTTTTCCTCTAATGGGAATAATCATGGATGGTTTTAAGCAATGTTATGGGGAAATAAAATAAAATGATGACTAGCTTAATAATAGAAAAGGAACACAGAGGGTTTTTTTTTTTAATTGCATCTTTTCCAGCACTGCAGAAGACAAAGTGGCAGTATTATTAATGAGGGGCTTGGCATTTTTTTAAGGAAATTATAACTTTAATTTTAGACATTACAATTAGATCACTACCAATGAAAATATCCAACAGGCAACTGGAGAAATAGCAAGAAAGATTGTGGTTGCAAAAACTCTTGGGCACCATAAGCTCGGAACTGATGATTAAAGTCCTGAGAGGGGACACACTCTCCTAACAACTGGTCATAGAGGGAATTACCCAACGACTAAACCTTGAGGAGTCCTTAATTTTATGGACAGGAGGAGAATTGCAATCAGGGGAGGGAAGCATTTCCAAAGAATTCAGCACCTCAAGAGTGTTGGGTATGAAAAGCTACAAGGCAATTAAGTAAAATGACAAACAAGTCTTTAATGATTAAAATTATGGAGTCATTGATCAATCTTCAGAGTTTGATTTCAACAATATAGAGATGAACGATCAATTTTAAGAATGTAATTCTTATAATAAGAAATTTCACCCCCTTTTAAAAATCTCATAGAAAAAATTAATATTTTTTAAAGTGCTACATTTTAAAGTGTTACATTTAAAGTGCTACATAAAGAAAAGCATAACCAGATACAGTTCAGAAATAGAACACTGAAAACGGTACCAATGCCATTGCCTGCTATCCTTCAAACCTGCACGAAAGCGGAGGCAGCTAGGGCTTCCAACAGCTGTGGGGAGAAAAGATTAAAATTTCATGCCACAAGGTAAGGAGTAGGAACAAGAGCAGCATCCACTAAAAACCCTGAGAACTGTGCCAGAGTTATGGATTATAAAATGCAACATACTTAGTGATAATATGTATGTAATTCCTATTTACTTCCCAGACAGAAGCTTGAAACTATCAAAGCAGATCATTTCATGGCCATTCTAAATCTTTTCTCCTCTACAGACAGTTAATTATTTCACTATGATAGTCTTGAAAGCTTTTGCAAGGAACTAATATAGAGGGTGTCCCCAAAGTCCCTATACGTAGGGAAAATGGGAATAAACATAACAAATATTCAAAACATAAAATATAATATGAGTTTGTTAATTTTTCCTATGTATAGTGACTTTTGTAGTCCTAAAGTGTTTTATGTTTGAGTAGATTCATGGAAAGAACTCTGACAAGTGCAGGCTTCTTATAACTTTAATATCACACCATTGAGCCAGGTAAGAATTGCCAGAACTCTAATGAAAAAACTGGTTCATAAAACTCTAACCCAATGTCAAGCAGAATAAAAATTAATTGAATGCCAAAGAAATGCTTTGGAATGTTTGCATGCTGCCATCCAGTACTGTAACAGTTGAGATGTGCAATTTGAATGCACTCTGAAAGATTGATCCAAGTCAGATCATCTATGGTAACCCATTCAATAAATAGTATTTGGTAAATAGGTACTCCAATAGTACCTGAATTGGAGAAACAAAACTGGTATTTAAAATACAATGTGAAATAAACAGAATACAAACTGAAAAAAAAATACAATGTAAGTTTTTTTTTTTTTTTAATTTCAAACTATTAAGGGTATACAAATGTCTTTGGTTACATGGATAGCTTTTGTGATGCTTCAGTCACAGCTATAAGTGTGCCCATCACCCAAACAGTATTCATTGTACCCGTTAAGTAGGTTGTTGCCTCTCCCTTTCTGCCCCTCCTCCCTGCTTGATTTCCACTGAAAAACAATGCAAGTTTAATACTAAGCATGGGTTCCTCTAGGGCCCAGATGGTTGCCTGGCTCTTCCTGAGTACATAAAACTTCCCTTATTAATAGCTCTGTTACGTAATTCATTGTAGAATAGATAAAATGATACAAATTATGAAAAAAATATAGGTGAAGTGACTGTTCTAAAATTGTTAAATGATTTATAATCAATGTTTAGTTTGTCAAATCCATAATCTTGTTAAGACAATAAAAGCTTCAGGTAGTTTTACAGTGAGATTTTATTCAATTGCCACCCTTGGAGAAATATCAATACATTCTTATGATAGTCTGTATGTTCTCTGGTTAGGTAGAAGCTTTCCCATGCAAGAAGACTGATGTTATGACAATAGCTAAGATGGCATCAGAATATATGTTTCTGCCTGGGCACAGTGGCTCACGCCTATAATTCTAGGACTCTGGAAGGCCGAGGCAGGAGGATCACTCAAGGTCAGGAGTTCAAAACCAGCCTGAGAAAGAACAAGACCCTGTCTCTACTAAAAATAGAAAGAAAGTAATTGGCCAACTAAAAATATATAGAAAAAAATTAGCCAGACATGGTGGCACATGTCTGTGGTCCCAGCTACTCGGGAGGCTGAGGCAAAAGAATCACTTGAGCCCAGGAGTTTGAGGTTGGTGTGAGCTGGGCAGACACCACGGCACTCTAGCCCGGGCAACAGAGTGAGACTCGGTATCAAAAAAAAAAAAAAAAAATTGAATATCTGTTTCTTTTATGGAGCGTTCCTAGAAAAATTTCTAGTGATAGAGGTAATTATTCTACTTGACAACCTAAAAAATAAGAAATTACAAACTAAATAACATTAACATTGCTCCCAGCATCCTCAATCTTCTGAGAAACCAAAATTGGTAAAGCTAACTTAATCAACTGGATTGCCTTGGCCAAAATTATTACCTGTGGCCTTGATGGCAACCTGAGCCACATCCAGTGGAAAACACAAATTCGCTCCATATTAAAGGGTTACTGGAAGGCCCCTAAAGCCTTTACTGACAAAGTCATGTATCTCCTGTTCTTATAAACTCTGACATGACCCAGTGCTACAAAGCTTCAATAAACTATACCAAAGTATATTTTCATGAGCTAAAAGAAGCCTTTCATGACTCACCAATTGATGACAGCCAGTTCTTTCATGATCTATATTCTAAAATTTGTGTTTATTGGAGACTACACAAAAAAAAATCTGACCTGACGTCCATCGGAAGTGACCATACCAAGTTCTCAGTACCTATACTCCAGCAAAGCCTCAGGGCCTCAAGCCTTGGGTCCAACTCTCTCAAGAGGGAACCCCCAAACTCTTGGAGTGTGTACCCATCAGAGATCTCAAAGGAAAACTGATCTAGGAGGTTTGCGTCCATAAGTAGATAACACCCTAGGCATGGCCGGCTTTCCCAAGATCACAGATCAAGACTCCTCTCTTTTGACATCATGAAAATGTTGTCTCTCTTCTCTGTGTTTATTTTCTTTTTATATATGGCAAGATAATATAACTAAGATTTCACAATTGATAGCTGCTGCAGGGAACTTATCTGAATGTTGGTTATGCCATGCTAAACTTAAATCCCTACATGAGGAGACCAGCCTGGGCAACATAGCTAGACCCATCTCAAAAAAAAAAAAGTAAAAAATAATGGAATAAATACAACTGGTGCTTCCCTATGAGTGACCCCCGAAAGCACAACATATCCCACATGGAAGGAACTGTCTGTTTTGCCCTTCCAAGGTTTATTTTTATCTGTAGAGAATATAATGACCAAACCATACTCACAGGCAACTCTGTGTTTCAGTAAGTAGAAAATATGGTGCCAGTATGTGTTATGGGTTCTAATGGTATCACTGTCACTCCATAACAAAGTGGAAACTGAACATTGGTCTACAACTCTCCATTTGCACTGTAGAATAAAGAGAAATTTGCACTGTAGAATAAAGAGAAATACAGAGAAAGTAAGTCCCTCGAAATGGGTATCTTTTGTTAAAATGCTCTTCCCTGGCTTGGCTTAAATGTAAATAAAGTACTACTACTATTCTTCAAAATAAGTGATTCAGCCATAATCCATCAGTAAGTGATTTCTGCCCAAGCCGATCCCAGAGCGTCTGCCACAGGCAGGGAACAAACCGTCAAGCAGAGCATTTGCTGAGCCTTTGGGAACAGTTAATACAAAGAATCAAACCAGACACAGCTTGTCAAGGTACATCTAGCGCTCGTGAAAGCCAGCTTGCTGCCATTTCTATGACTGTTCCATACACATACCTATATATTTAGGGCCATTTATATTGTAAGCTCTAGAGAAGAAAGTATGACTGATTCCTGCTCTCTCGAGTTCTCAGTCTAGTTGGGGACACAGAAAAAGAAAAGAAATAGAGACCGCAGAGTGCTATAAACATGGCATTTACAAGGGATGGGGACAGAAAAGTTGCCATCCCTGCCTGGGAATAAAACGAGATAGAAAATATTTAAAACACCATACCAAATGACAAATGTAATATAATCGTATCCGGTACAAGATTTTGAAATTATATTTATGTAGCAATCTCTAACCCTACTGTGAACAGCTGTCACCATATGATTTTTTTCCCTTAAATAAAAGAAATTTTCAAATATTTAAAAATATTGTCATTTATGTTGATTGTTTATTATGAATAAATGAATATAATGTCTTTATAAATTAAAAAAAGTCTACCCTGACTAAATAAATATTAAATCACTAACACAAATAAACAGGCCCCACACACAGAGTACAAGAATTCTTTTGGACTGAAAGATATTAATAAAATTTATGAACTAGGGAAAGAATGTAACTTAATGCTATAGAATGGAGGCAACTCAGTAAAATAGTATATCCTGCTAAACTCACAGGAGACATTCTCCAGAAGAGCTGTTTTTGATCTTTCACTCTGATCCAATAGTACTTTGGATTATAACTTTGAATTTCACTCTGAAGACTTTTCTTAAGTTGCTATTATTCCCTGTCTAATCTTAATAACAATTCTTGCTAGACAAGTTTTTTTCACTTGATTTCCTTCACCACTTTAAATGTGTCTCCTCACTGCCTTCTGGACTCCAGAGTTTCAGAAATTGGCTGTTAATCTTATTGAGCATCTCTGGTATGTGATAAGTCACTTCTATCTTGCTTCCTTCAAGATTCTCTTTGTATTTTGACATTTTCATTAGAGGGTGTCCAGCTATAGGTCTTCCTGAGTTTATGCAGTGTGGAGTTGTTCAGCTTCTTTGATGTATATATTAAAATTTATCAAATCTGGAAATTTTTAGGCATTATTTCTTTAAATGTGATTTCTTCCCTTTCTCTCTCCTCTCCTCCTGAGACTGACTTCACATGTATTATTGTACCTGATGGTGTCCAACAGGTCTCTGAGGGCACCTGTTGAATACCATCAACACTATCTTTATCTTAATACTTTTTTCTTTGTTTCTTAGAAGGTACTTATATGGATTTATCTTCAAGTTCTCTGATTCTTGTTCTTCCAGTTCAGATCTGCTGTTGATCACATTATAGTATTTTTTTTAATTCCATAATTGTACTTTTTAATTCCCAAAGTTCTAATTAGTTCTTTTATATTATTTTGCTCTCTTTATTGATATTCTTTATTGGGTGATACATCACAGTCACACTTTATTTCTTTACATATGATTTTTTTAGTTTTTTGAATTTATTTATAATAGTTGATTTCAAATCTTTACATAGTAAATCCAATATCTAAACCTCCTCAGTGAGAATTCATATTGACTGCTATTGACTGCTTTTTTCTTGCTTATTTTCTATACTTACTCTTTCCTTGTGTGTTTCATAATTTTTTGTTGAAAACTAGAGAATTCAAACAATATAATGAGGCAAATCTGGAAATCAGATTCCCTCTTACTCCACAGATTTTTTCTTTTCTGGATTTGCTTCATTGAATTTCCTTGCTGTTTTTGTTGATATTTGTCTAAGTGACATTCCTGGACTAACATTATTTGCTATATTTTTGGTCACTGAAGTACCTATTCAGTTTGCTCAGTGGTCAGCTATTGGTTGTTGATAAAGTACTTTAAATTCTTTGAACCAGAAAATTCTTTGCAGAAGGGCCTCCTGTTACTGTAGGAGCCCTCCTTCAACTCTTAGGCAGAGTAAGATTCTGCCTTACTTTTACTTCGCTGCGCAGGGCCTCAAGGTGAGTCAGGGGTGACAGACAGGATCCCCACAAATCTTTCTTAGGTGCACAGGTAGCCCCCCACCCACCGATCCCCAGAGACATATCACAACTTTTCCAAGCTTCCTATCGGTATCTCCTTCCCTGGATCTATTAAACTTTCCCTTTATGCCTAGGGCTTTTACTTGCCGTTTCAAAGATCTTTGCCTCCCACAATATCATGACAAAGTTCTTCTCCCTCTCTCTCTTTTTTTAATACTCTGGAAACTTTATCATTTTTTCTTTCACATTTATATTTAAAATCAGCCAGGAACTGATTTTTCTGCATGGGGTAATGTATGGAGATCTTTTTGTACCCATGAATAGCTGGTAGACACAGAATTATTTTAAAAATTATTTTGTCTTCACTCTCCACAGAGCCACTTTTGCCATATATATACATATACGTGCATATGCTCATATGTATGTGCATACATACATGTGTAACTATATATAGTATATATGTTAACTATATGCACATATATAACTAGATGTGTATATGTACATAAATAAAACTATATATATGCATATGTGTGTGTGTGTGTATATATATATAGGTATTAGACTCTTTTACCATTCCATTGGTCTAAAATACATTTACCCCATGGAACACTTTTAAAATTATATTATAGCTATACAATAACAAGATTTTATATTCAGAAGGTAAGTTCTCCAAATGTATGGTTTTTCTTTATGCTTATATGATCTATTCTTGTTGTTTACATTTACATGTAAATTTTAGAATCGGGTGATCATTTCTTCAAAAGAATATACCAAGACTTGATGGATATTTAATCTAAAACCTAATTCATAGAATATTATCTCTGATCTATGAACATGGAAAATTACCTCATTTAGATTTACTTAATCAACATGAATAACATTTTGTAATTTTATGTGCGAGGATTTTGAACGCTGCTATGGCCTGAATAGCGCTCCCCGCCAAATTCATATGTTAAATTCCTAACTCCCGCAGCTGACTGCCTTGGAGATAGGCCCCCTAAGGAAGTGGTTAAGATTAAATGAGGTTGTAAGAGTGGAGCCCTAATGTATTAGAACTGGAATCCTCATAAAGGAAGAGATGCCAGATGTCCCTGTGTGTGTGTGTGTGTGTTTGTGTGTCTGCTACGTGAGGACACAGCAAGAACGTGGCTGTCCACAAGCCACAAAGAGAACCTTACCAGGAACCAAACTGGCTAATTGGCTGGCACCTTGGTCTGGAACTTTCAACCTCCAGAAGTGTGAAAAAATTAATTTCTGTGTTTTTAAACCATCTGGTCTATGAAATTTTGTTATGGCAGCCTGAGCTGACTAAGGGAGGAAAAAAATGCTTGTGTTATATTAATTCTCCATTCTTTTACTTTTTAGTTTTAAAAATGTTATAAAAATATATGTAGTTTTGTATATTATTTTTATCTGATGACTTGGCTAGTATACCAATTAATTCTAAAGGTTTATTATGAGCTTCTTTTGGACAAATCACATACACAATTATGCTACCTGCAAAGAAGTCCTCACTTTCTAATGTTCACACAATATATTTTTCTTCTCACTCATACTGTATTATATTGCACTGATAGCGCAAATTGTTGTCATATTTCTGATAAAGGAAATTTTAGAATATTTTACTTTTAATTATGATATTTGCTGAAAAATTTCACAGGTTTACTTTATCTGATAAAATAAGTGTTATGAAGTATTTGCATAAGAAGAAGGTTTTGAATTTTATCAGATATTTTTCTATTGAAAAATTGATTTCTATTGAAACCGTTTTTCTTTGACTAAAATGGAACCCAACATAGCATTATTGCAATAGCTTCACATTGTTTTGATTTGTTATGTATACATAACATGTAGATAGGTAGATAGATATAGAGCTATATCATTACAGATGTAGATGTATTATATGTAATATTCATTCATTTGTTAATTTTGTTACCATTTTGTTTGGGATTTTTGTATATATCTTCCTGAGATACATCAACTTGTATTTTCTTTTTCCTATAATATCCTTGCCAGTATCAAGGTTAAGCTGGTCATAAAAAAATACATTTCATAAAAAAATACAGTTTCAACATTTTCCATTATCTGGAAGATTTAATTCAAGATTGCTTTATTTCTTTTTTAAATATTCGGATAACTTACTGGCGAAGTCATCTAGGCATAGCATTTCTGTTTTTGTCGTGGTTGGAATGATTTAATGATGAGTTTAACTAAATAGATTTTGGACTATTCAATTTTTAAATTTATTCTTGTATCCTTTTTAATTAGTTATATTTGTTAGGGTTTTGTACATTTAGTCCAAATTTTAAAATGTATTGGCATAAAATAGTTCATAATATTATTTTGTTATTGTATAGAATTTATATTATATATACTAGTGTAGATTATTTTATTCTAGATACTGGTTTCACAAGCCTTTTCTTAACTAGTCTGGCCTAGAAAGGCTTTTATAATTTTATTAACATACTTACTGAAAAAAAATCTAAATTAACTCATAGGGAACATGTTGATATATTGCTATCGTAAATCCTATATAAACTATAACTTTCATACTTTTGGGGAGGGAAATAAAAAAAATCAAAGTCTTGCAGACACTGTTATACTTTAAATGTACTCAAAATAAAAGTATTCTAAAACAGAAGACACAAGCCAATGTATATCATTGCTTTTGAACTTGGAATACTTTTTCCATCAAAATACAATTCAGTCGAGGAAAGTAGAAGATTAAACTGCTCCTGCAAACATCAGTAGACTATTTTAACACAAAAGAAACAAAAGAATGAAAATAATGTACTGCAACAAAAAGTAAAGGAGAAACATCAGAAGCATTTGACTGCCCTGCAGTACTACATACTGATTCAGTTTCTGCTATGAGAACAAACAGTAAAAAGAATGACATTTAAATGTTAGTAAGAAATTTCTCGGACTCTTAGATTTAATCTTGGCAAGGGAAGTAGAATTGAGTCATAACCACCAAACACTATAATGATAAATAAAATGGATGTCTGATTTGCATAAAGGCACATGAATGATAGATTTAAAAACCTGTTAGGTTATATAAAACTAACTTATATTAAAATCTCCAACATTATTAATATTTATTCTAATGTGATAATATTAACATAGATATTTTATGTATACTTTTTTATTTCAGCATATTAAGGGGGTACAAATTTTAAGGCTTCAAATAATGCTCTTGCCCCCCCTCCTCCCACAAGTCTGAGCTTCAAGTGTGACCATCCCCCAGACGGCGAACATCTCACTCATTATGTATGTATATACCCGTCCCCCTCCCCCTACCACCCGCCCAATACACAATTAATGTAGTTCCTATGTGTCCACTTAGGTGGTGCTCAGTTAATACCAATTTGCTGGTGAGTATATGTGGTGCTTGTTTTTACATTCTTGGGATACTTCACTTAGTAGTAGGGGGTCCAGTTCTATCCAGGAAAATACAAGAGGTGCTATATCACCGTTGTTTCTTAGAGCCGAATAGTACTCCATAGTATGCATATACCACATTTTATTAATCCACTCATGAATTGATGGGCACTTGGGTTGTTTCCACAGCTTTGCAATTGTGAATTGTGCTGCTATAAACATTCAAGTGCAGGTGTCTTTTTTTAGAGTGTCATTGGATCTTTTGGGTAGATACCCAGTAATGGGATTGCTGGATCAAATGGTAGATCCACTTGTATCACTTTAAGGTATTGCCACATTGCTTTCCATAGAGGTTGAACTAGTTTGCAGTCCCATCAACAGTGTAGGAGTGTTCCTATCTCTCCATATCCACGCCAACATCTATTGTTCTGGGACATTTTGATAAAGGCCATTGTTACTGGAAATAAATGATATGTCATTGTAGTTTTGATTTGCATTTCCCTGATGATTAGAGATGTTGAGCATTTTTTCATGTTTGTTAGCCATTATTCTGTCTTCTTTAGAAAAACTTCTGTTCATGTTCTTTGACTACTTTTTGATAGGGTTGTTTGATTTTTTTCTTGCTGAAAAGAGAAATCTCTAATAAGCTCCATCAGGAACAAAAAAGGATATATCACAACTGATCCCAAGGAGATACAAGACATAATTTACGAATACTATAAAAACCTTTATTTATACAAACTGGAAAATGTGGAGGAAATGGACAAATTTCTAGAAACACACAGCCTCCTTAGGCTCAACCAGGAAGAAATAGAATTCCTGAGCAGATCAATATCAAGAGCTGAAATAGAAACAGCAATTAAAAATCTCCCTACAAAGAAAAGTCCCGGCCCAGATGGCTTCACACCCGAATTTTACCACACTTACAAAGAAGAACTAGTACCTATCTTGCAGAAACTATTCCACAACATCAAGAAGAATGGAAACCTCCTCAACACCTTTTATGAAGTGAACATTATTCTGATACCAAAACCAGGAAAGGATGCAAAAAAAAAAAAGAAAACTACAGACCAATATCCCTTATGAATATAGATGCAAAATTTTCAACAAAATCCTAGCTAACCGAATCCAGACGCTTATCAAAAAAATAATCCATCACGACCAAGTGGGCTTCATCCCAGGGATGCAGGGATGGTTCAACATACATAAATCTATAAATGTAATTCACCACATAAACAGAAGCAAAAACAAAGACCACATGATTCTTTCAATAGATGCAGAAAAGCTTTTGACAAAATTCAACACCCTTTCATGATAAGAACACTTAATAAAAGAGGCATAGAAGGGACATAGCTAAAAATGATACAAGCCAGGTATGACACACTCATAGCCAACATCATACTGAATGGGGAAAAATTGAAAGCATTCCCACTTAGAACCAGAAACAGGCAAGGCTGCCCACTATCTCCACTTCTATTCAACATAGTGCTGGAAGTCCTGGCTATAGCAATCAGAAAGGAAAGTGGAATTAAAGGTATCCAAATTGAGGCAGAAGAGATCAAACTTTCACTGTTTGCTGATGATATTATACTACATATAGAAAACCCCAAGGATTCAACCAAGAAACTCCTGGGATTGATAAATGAATCTGATAAAGTCTCAGGACACAAAATCAAGACACAGATATCAGAGGCATTCATATACGCTAACAACAATCAAATTGAGAACTAAATCAAAGGCTCAATACCCTTCACAATAGCAACAAAGAAAATAAAGTACCTAGGAATATACTTAACCAAGGAGGTAAAAGACCTCTACAGGGAGAACTGTGAAACACTGAGGAAGGAAATAGCAGAAGATGTAAACAAATGGAAATCCATATCATGCTTGTGGGTCGGCAGACTCAACATCATTAAAATGTCTATACTACCCAAACTGATCTACAGATTCAATGCAATACCTATTAAAATCCCATCATCATTCTTCACAGATATGGAAAAAATAATTTTACTCTTTGTTTGGAACCAGAGAAGACCCCACATATCAAAAGCAATTCTAGGCAATAAAAACAAAATGGGAGGTATTAATATGCCAGATATCAAACTATATTACAAAGCGATAGTAATTAAATAAATCTGGTACTGGCACAAAAATAGGAATATTGACCAGTGGAACAGATCTGAGAACCCTGATATAAAACCATCCTCATATAGCCATCTAATCTTTGACGAAGCAGACAAAAACATACACTGTGGAAAAGAATCCCTTTTCAATAAATGGTGCTGGGAAAACTGGATAGCCACATGTAGAAGGCTGAAGCAGGACCCACACCTTTCACCTCTCACAAAAATCAACTCACGCTGGATAACAGACTTAAACCTAAGGTGTGAAACTATTAGAATTCTAGAGGAAAATGTTGGAAACACTCTCCTAGACATCAGCCTAGACAAAGAATTTATGAAGAAGACGCTAAAGGCAATCAAAGCAGCAACAAAAATAAATAAATGGGACATGATCAAACTAAAAAGCTTCTGCACAGCCAAAGAAATAATCATGAAAGTAAACAGACAACCTACAGAATGGGAGAAAATTTTCGCATCCTACTCATCTGATAAGGGGCTGATGACTAGAATCTACTTAGAACTCATGAAAATCAGTAAGAAGAAATTAAACAATACTATTTTATGTATACTTTTGATTTGAAGTGCTGCTCAATGATGTCTATCAATTTAATATTATGTCAATATATAGCAAACATGGTGTTTAATAACTAAGGACCTAAAATATCTGAGGAATAAGAAGATAAAATATAGAAGGAATAAAGATATTTCTAAGAATGCAATGGTAGCCTCTGTAAATTTGTGAGCAATTACTATACATAATAAACATTTCTCAAAAATTAAAATTAAAGTAATCTAAGCATGCAGATATTTGAAAAAGAAGTAATATAGTCGAATGGTATCACATATAGTTCTTAATAAGATTTTCCCATATTAATTCTTTAAAAAATAATATATCCAAAAACTGTGGAACAATTAATAAATGTATAACATACGCATAATGGAAACATCAGAGTAAAAAAAAAGGAAGAAATTTACAAAAGAAATAGTTGAGGTAATAATAATTGAGAATTTTACTAAATTAATGAGACACCGAACAGCAGATCCAGGCTCTCAAAAACACCAAGAGTGATAAACAGAAAAAACACCCACACCTATCCATATCACATTAAAACTTCAAAAAGTAAAATAAATAAATAGAAAATCTTTAATAAAGCTATAGGAAACAAATACCTTACATATAAAGTGCAAGTATAAGACATACATCAACTTTTTCATCAGAAACCATGTAAGTAAGAAGAAAGGGATCATAGTGAAATCTTTAAGGTTTTGACTGAAGGAAAAAAAAAACTAGTAACCTAGAATACTGCATTAAGCAAAATTAGTATTCTATGTGAAAGAGAAATAATGACTTTGTCAGACAAACAAACGTAGAGGAAATTTTTTCACCAGTGCACTTGCTTTTTAAGAAATTTCAAAAGAAATTTTTCAGAAAGAAGAAAAATGCTATAAACTCAGACACTTGGATCAATATAAAAAAGGAAGAACATTAGAGAGGTAATAAATGAAGACAAAATCATTTTGTGTTCTTAGTTGATTTAACAGATAAAATCTTTGAAATAATAATATCAAAATTATATACAGAGAGTATGGTCATATGTAAGATAAAAAATAAGAATATATGAGTGAATAAGTTAAGTAAACAATATCAATGTTATTAGGGATGGGAGGGAGTAATTGGGAATACTCTAGTATAAGGCACTTATATTACCCATGTAGTGTTATAGTAATATTTGTAAACTCAAGGGTAATAGAAAAAAAGTCTAATTGAGGGAAGAGAAGAAACAAAATCATATATGGTACTCACTTAAAACCAGAGAAGGCAAGCGAAAAAAAAAAAAAACTAAGATAAAGGGCAACAAATAGAAAACATTAATTGGGCAAATATTAATGCAACAAGTATATTGATAATCCTTTTAAATTTCAATAATCTACATACACCAATCAAAAGAGATACTATTATAGTGGGAAAAAAAGACACAACTATAGATTGCCTAAATGAAATCCACTTTAAATATAAAGACACAAATGAATTAAAAGTAAATGGATGAAGGAATATATATCATGCTAACACTAACCAAAAGAAAGCTTGGAAGGCTAAGTTAATTTTTAAAAATGCAGACATCAGGAATAAAGCAATTATCAAAGATAAATACAGGCACTAACTAGTGATAAAGTGGACAATTCTCCAGGAAGACATAGCGATACTTAATGTGCATGTGATTTAAAATTGAGCATAAAACTATACAAGGGAAAAACTGAGAGAAATTCAAAGAAAAATAGATGAATCTCCTACTATAGTTGGAGACTTAGACACCCCTTTATCGGTTATTAACAGGTCCTGCAGACAGAAAATCAGTAAAGGCACGGAGGAGTTCAACACACCATCAGTCAACCCGATCTAGTTGTCCACCTTCCAGTGCTTGGTCAAACATAACAGGGCACATTCCTCTCAAGTGACATGAAACCTTTATGAACATAGGCCACATTCTGAGCCATGAAACACACTTTAACATATTTTTAAAATATAAAAGTCTTATAAAATATACTCTTAGACCATCACATAATGAAACTAAAAATAATAACAGAAATAAAAGTGGAAATTCTCAAAATATACAGATATTATTAGTAAACAATACATTTTCAGTATCAGAGGATCACAGTAGAGGTCTTTTTTTTTTTTTTTTTCCTTGAGAAAGAGTCTCACTCTGTTGCCCGGGTTAGAGTGCTGTGGCCTCATCATAGCTCACAGAAACCTCAGACTCCTGGGCTCTAGCTATCCTCCTGCCTCAGCCTCCTGAGTAGCTGGAACTACAGGCAAGTTCCACCACACTCGGCTAATTCTTTCTATATATTTTTAGTTGCTCAGCTTATTTTTTTTTCTATTTTTTAGTAGAGACACGGTCTCCCTCTTGGTCAGGCTGGTCTCAAAATCCTGAGCTCAAATGATCCACCCACCTTGGCCTCTCAGAGTGTAGGATTATAGGCATGAGCTACTGCATCCAGCCCATAGCAGAAGTCTTAAGAGAAATTTAAAGATATTTTGAACTACAGGAAAATTTAAATGCAAACTACCAAATTTGTAGGGTGCAATGAAAGTAGAGCTTCGAGGGACTTTATATCATTGACTATATAGAATTAATGTATTAGAAAACAGGAAATATCTAAAATCAATAGTCCAAGCTCCATCTTAGAAAACTAGAAAAATGAGAGCAAATTAAACTCAAACTAAGCAGAAGAATAGCACAAATACATACATATTAGATAAGAAATCAATGAAACTGAAAAGGAGGAAATCAATAGAGAAAATCAACAATATCAAAAGCTCATTCTTTGAAAAGTTCAATAAAATTGACAAACTTCTATCCAAGTTTAATAAGAAAAAAAGAGAAAAGAGAAAAAGTTTTATTATATGAAATTAGGGGCCACCAAAAGTGATCCCATGGACATTAAAATAATTATAAAGTATTAATATGAACAAATCTATGAAACACTATACCCTAGATTAAACAGATCAACACTTTGAAGGATATACTCACCAAAACTCTCACAAAAGAAACAGATAATCTCCAGAGGATTCTACCTATGAAAAAAATTGAATTAGTAATTACTACCTTCCAAAAGAAAGCACCAGGCCCACATGGATTCAATGGTAAATTCTACCAAATATTTCAAATATTTGAGAAAGACATTATACCAATTCTGTATGATTGATTCCAGAGTACAAAGCAAAGGGACTACTTCCTATTTCACTTTGTGAGGGCAGAAGTATCCCAATGCCAAAGGTATTAAAAGAAAAGAAAGCTACAGACCATATATCCCATGAACATAGATGCAAAACTCCTCAACAAAATATTAGCAAATTGAATCCCACCATGTATAAAAGAATAAGACACTATGACCAAGTGGAATTCTTTCTAGGGATGCAAAGTTGATTCAACATTGAAAAACAATTAACTAAATCCATCCTATCAACAGGCTTAGGAACAAAAATTATCATATGATTATATCAACAGATGCAGAGAAAGCATTTGACAAAAACCAATGCACATTCATAATAAAACAAAACTCTCAGCAAAGTCAGAATAGAAAGGCTCTTCATCAATTGATAAAAAAATATAATGTTGTTTTTTATAGTTGTTGTCCCCTACAGATTATATCATAATTAAAGATGAGAAATTTTATGTTTTCCCATTATGGACAAAATAAGGATATCCACTCTCCTTGCTACTATTTCAAATCATACTTGAAGTCCTAGCTCATGCAATAAGGCAAGGCAAGAAAAACCATGTCCACGGATTGGAAAAGAAAAAAACAAAACTATTTTTTTTCTACATTTGGCATGATTTTATACGTAGAAAATCTCAAAGTATCATAAAAAAACCTCCCGAAGCTATTAAGTGGTTACAACAAGGTTACAGGATACAAAGTTAATATACCAAAGTCAATTACTTTCTTATATACCTGTAATCAACAATTACAATTGAAATAAAAAACTAAATTAGCACAAAAATATGCAATAATTAAGTGGAAATCTAATGAAATGTGTGTATACATCTATATGAGGAAAACTATAAAAACCTAATGAAAAAAATTAAAGATTTCAATAAAAGAAGAGATATTTCATGTAGATGGATGGGGAGACTCAATATTGTCAAGATGTCAGTTCTTCCCAATGTATTCAATACATTTAATACAATCGGAATTAAAATCCCAGAAATTTGTACATATCAACAAATTGATTTTAATGTTTATATGGAAAGGCAAAATACCCAGAATAGCTAATGCAATAGTGGAGTTTTAATAGTTTTAATAGGTTTCCCTTCAAAGCCAGGGATTGACACACTATTCAACTTCAAGACTTTCTGTAAAGCAGTAGTAATAATGACAGTGTGGCAATGATGAAACAGTAAGCAAAGAAATCAATCAAGTGAACACAAGAGAGAGCTCCAAAAAGATCCACATGAATATAGTCAATGGATCATTTACAAAAAAGCAAAGATAATTTAATGAAGAAAGGAAACTCTTCAATAAATGCAGCTGTAAAACTAGGTTTCCAGATGTCAATAAATGTATCTAGGCACATTCCTTAAACTATCTACATAAATGAATTCAAAGTGGATGATAGAACTAAATGTTCTATGTGTCTATGTATTTAAATGCAAAACCCTAAAACAGCTAGAAGATAACATAAGAAAATATAGGTTACTTTGGGTTTTGTGATGAATTTTTTAGATACAATATCAAAAATACAGACCACAAAAGAAAAAAAATCAGTAAATTGGACTTTATTAAATTAAATGAAAATAAAAAAGCTCTATGCATGGTACTTTTAAGAAATTGCAAAGACAAGCTGCCAACTAGGAGAAAATATTTTCAAAACACATATCTGTTAAATGATGTATCCTAAATATATAAAGAATACTTCATATTCAGCCATAAGAAACTTACCTCATTTTTAATAATGGACAAAATACCTAAATATATATCTCTATAAACAATGTACATATGGCCAATAAGCATATAAAAATTTCTCAACATCATATGCTATTAGAAATTACAAATTAAAATAATTAAATATCAATACTTTCTTATTTGAGTAGGTAAATTACAAAACACTCACAGCACCAAATGCTAGTAAGGATATGGAAGGACAAGAATTTTATTCATTGCTCCTGAGAATGAAAAATGCCACATCAACTCTGAAGGACAGTTTGGCATTTTCTTATAAAACTAAGCATACTCTTACCAATATGATATAGCAATCATGCTCTTTCTTATTTATCCAAATGAGTTGAAAACTTATATCCACAAAAAATTTGCACATGAATGCTAACAGCAGCTCTATTCATAATTGCCAAAACTTGGAAGCAACCAAGGTATCTTCACTAGGAGAATGCATAGGCAAACTGGTACATTCATGCAGTGGAATACTATTTAGTGGAAAGAAAAAAAGAAAAAACTATTAAGCTATGAAGTGAACTGGAGGAAATTAAAATGCTTATTACTAAGTGAAAGAAGCCAACCTGAAGAGGCTCCACACTGTATGATTCCAAATATGTGACATTCTGGGAAGGAGAGGCTATGAAATAGTAAAAAAAAAAAAAAAAGGGACCTGATAAAACTAAAAAGCTTCTGCACAGCCAAAGAAACACTTATGAGAGCAAACAGACAACCTACAGAATGAGAGAAAATATTCACATCTTACACATCTGATAAGGGGCTGATAACTAGAATCTACTTAGAACTCACAAAAATCAGCAAGAAAAAATCAAACAACCCTATCAAAAAGTGGGCAAAGGACATGAACAGAAACTTCTCAAAAGAAGACAGAATAATGGCCAACAAATATATGAAAAAATGCTCAACATCTCTAATCATCAGGGAAATGCAAATAAAAACCACAATGAGATATAACTTATCTCCAGTAAGAATGGCCTTTATCAAAAAGTTCCAAAACAACAAATATTGGCCTGGATGCGGAGAGATAGAAACACTCCTACACTACTGGTGGGACTGCAAACTAGTGCAATCTCTGTGGAAAGTAATATGAATATGGAGATACCTTAAAGCGATACAAGTAGATCTATCATATTATCCAGCAATCCCATTACTGGGCATCTACCCAAAAGAACAAAAGGCACTCTATAAAAAAGATATCTGCACTCGAATGTTTATTTATAGCAGCACAATTCACAATTGCAAAGCTGTGGAAACAATCTAAGTGCCCATCAATTCATGAGTGGATTAATAAAATGTGGTATATGTATACCATGGAGTACTATTCGGCTCTAAGAAACGATGGTGATATAGCACCTCTTGTATTTTCCTGGATAGAGCTGGAACCCCTACTACTAAATGAAGTAGCCCAAGAATGTAAAAACAAGCAACACATGTACTCATCAGAAAATTGGTATTAACCGATCAGCACCTGAGTGGACACATAGGAATTACATTTATCAAGTATTGGCATGGTGGTGGGGAGGAAGAAGGGATGGGTCTATATATACATAATGAGTGAGATGTGCAACGTTTGGGGGATGGTCACACTTGAAGCTCAGACTTGAGGGGGAAGTGGGGCAAGGGCATTATATGCAACCTTAAAATTTGTACTCCATAATATGCTGAAATAAAAAAAAAGTGGTTGTCAGAAGATTGAGGGGCAGAAGGGAAGAATAAACAGGTGGTGCACCGGGGATTTTTAGTGCACTGAAATAATTATCTGATATTATAATGGCATATTTGTATCATTGTACATTTGCAAAAACCCACAGAAGTACAAGACAGTAACTCTAATGTGTACTATGGATTGCAGTTAATAATCATGTGTCAACATTAGCTAATCAATGAAAAAAAATGTGCCATGGTGATGTGAGATGATAATGGCAGGCAAAACATTGAGTGGTGGGTGAAGAGGAATATGAAAATGTTTGTACTCTTCATTCAGTTTTTTGGTAAACCTAAAATAACTCAAAAAATGTCTATCAAACGGATAAAAATAAAAATTCAAATAAAAAGTAGGCACAATCACAGCATTGCAACCATTTAAAGTTGCTCTAAATTATCCTAAGGAGGTTAATCAAATGAAAAACTATTACTAGGGGAAAAAAGTACTAAATCTCAGTGACAAAAAGAGTCTGTGTATTTGATATAACACTTTTTCTCTTCCCCCTCCCTAGCTTGGTGTGATGGAAGCTCTGCTCAGATGTAGGCAAGAGCAAAGGGCTTTCGGTCCCACAGCTTTCAGTCTAGGGCTGAGGTTCTCCAAGGGAGATGTGAACCACCAGCATTTTCATATTTCATCCCAGCTGCATGTTGTATATGATCAGAGATCAGAGTGGCTGAGAGATCTGGGGTTCCCTTCCTCCATGGAGTCCGCAATAGTAAGGTGGAATGTTCACACCAGTTGCAGTAGGTCAAGAATACTGTGCTACCGTGATCATTTCCCCACCTCAATTATGGAGAAGAGGTTCCATACAAGGGGCAATAGACTGAGAAAACCAGCGACTGCCATGCCTGCCCAGTGTCATGCTCCAAAGTAAGTGCTTCACTCCTAAGAAAGCCAGCCCATGTCCCCATCGCTAGGTCTGGAAGAGTAGCAGAGACTTTGCCCTGCAGGAGAGACGGGCCTTAAGAACGGAGAGCTTAATCGCTAGCCGCAAATGATTTACTTTATTTGGAACAAATGCACGACATAATGCAGCATAAGGGTTCTGTTGAAAACAAAGGGGATTTGGTATTAAGCAATTAAAAGGAGGCTGGAAAGTCCATGAGAGTCACAAACGAGCCCACAGGCCAGCTAGTGGTTTGACAGACAGACGCAGGAAAGAGACAGCTAAGAAGAGCTCTCCTGAGATGGAGCAAGTCTCAAAGATGAGACTCAAAGACTAATCCTGCAAAGGGTCTACATTTCATTGGATAGGATTGTGGAGCAATTTGTAGCTAAGGGCATTGTCAAAAACAATAGATTCATAAAGATAGCATAAAAACAAACAGCTTAATGTGATACAAACAGAAGCAAATTATTTATCAGAGAGATCAGGGAAAGAGATAGTCAAAAGAGCCCTGCCTAAATCAGGGTCATTTCAAGGCTGCATTCTCTTTGCAGTGAAATCAATTGGGGGTAGAGAGAGTTCACTAAAATGGTCTAGACAAGTCACTAACATGAGCAAGCAAACAGGCCCCAAATCGAGAGTTTGTTTTTGGGGGGGATGGCCCAGGGGCTGTCAATATTAAGAAGTGCTATTTTCTAATATGTCCAGTTTTCAACAACAAAATAATTATGAGACATTCAAAGAAACAATGAAACAAGGGTCATACACTGCAAGGGGAAAAGCAGGCAACAGAAATTGCATTTGATTTGGGTCCAGATATCACATTTAGCAGACAAATATTTCAAAGCAGTCACTGTATGTTCAAAGAACTAAAGAATATCATACTTGAAGAAGTATTTAAAAAGATGATAATAATTTTTCTTAAATAAAAAATATTAAGAAAGAGATGGAACATATTTTTAAAGACCACTAAGTGGAAATTCTGGAGTAAAAAGTACAATAACCAAAATGAAAAAGGTTACAAGAATGGCATAACAATAGATTTAAGCTGACTGAAATAAGAATTAGTAAACTTCAAGAAAGTTAAACAAATATTATTCAGTTTAATGACATAGAGAAGAAAGAATTTAAAAAAAACATAAACACAGACTAAGAGAATATGGACACCAACCAACATACTAGAATACCAGAAAGAGAGGAGAAAGAGAAAGAAGAAAAAAATTTCAAAGATAAAATGACTGAAAATTTTCCAAATATAAATAAAAAGATGGCAAGAAAGCACTGGGGTAACATATTCAAAGGGTTGAAGAAAAAAAATCTTGTCGATCAAGAATATTGTATCCAGCTGCATTTCAAAAATAAAGGTGAAATAAAGATATTTATAAAAATATTTCCAGATAATACAAAACAGACAGTTTGCTGCTAGTAGACTCACCTTAAAAGAAATACTAAAGAAAATTTTGGGGCTGATAGCAAGTGACAGCAGACAGCATTTTAAATACACACAAAAAATAAAGTGCACCAATAATATAGTAAAATAATATATTTAACAAAACAGCACAAAGGAGGTGGGTGAGCACAAAGCTACATTTGAGGAAGGAAATTATTCCAGAGAGTAACTTAATTCCACAGGAAGAAATGAAGAAAACAAGAAATGGTAAATAGGAACAATAATATAATAAACAAAATACATATTTGATCTCCTTTCTCCCTTCAATTTTTAAGAAAGACACCAGATTATATAAGAGAATAATTATAACAATGTATTTTATTATAAGC